>SJYT01077289.1:0-146134 GCA_006410635.1 Cephalophus harveyi
ACAGCCAGCAATTTCCAGGCTATCAGCTGCGGCCAGGGCTGCAAGGTCACATCACATAGAGAGGATGATTCATATTCAGCGAACAGCTTTTGGCCACTGTTCGCAGTGGTGGCAGCATTAAATACCAGGAAAACAATCCAATCAAAAGGTAGAGAGAAGACTTAAACATTCTTCAAAGAAGACTAATAAATACATGAAAAGATGCTCATTATCACATCACATAGAGAGGATGATTCATATTCAGCGAACAGCTTTTGGCCACTGTTCGCAGTGGTGGCAGCATTAAATACCAGGAAAACAATCCAATCAAAAGGTAGAGAGAAGACTTAAACATTCTTCAAAGAAGACTAATAAATACATGAAAAGATGCTCATTATCCTCATTATTAGAGAAACGCAAATCAAAACAATGAGATATCACCTCACAGTGGTCAGAATGGCCATCATCAAAAAGTCTGCAAATAATAAACGCTGGAGAGGGTGTGGAGCAAAGGGAACCCTCCTGCACTGCTGGTGGGGATGTAAATTGTTACAGACACTATGGAGATTCCTTAGAAAACTAGGAACAAAACTACCATATCATCCGACAATCCCACTCTTGGGCATATATCCTGAGGAAACTATAACTGAAAAAGACATATGTACCCCAATGTTCACTGCAGGAAACAGAAGCAACCTAGATGTCCATTGACAGGTGAATGGATAAAGTTACAGTACATATACATAGCGGAAAATTACTCAGCTATAAAAAGGAACACATTTGAGTCAGTCCTAATGAGGTGGATGAACCTAGAGCCTATTATACAGAGTGAAGTAAGTCAGAAAGAGAAAGACAAATATCATGTATTGATGCATATATATATGGAATCCAGCTGGAGGAGGAAGTGCCAGCCCACTCCAGTATTCCTGCCTGGAAAATCCCAAGGATAGAGGAGCCTGGTGGGCTACAGTCCATGGAACTGCAAAGGATCGGACATGAGCAAATGAGCATGCACGAAATCTAGAAAGATTGTACTGATGACCCTATTTGCAGGACAACAAAAGAGATGCAGACATAGAGAACAGACTTGTGCACACAGTGAGGGAAGGAGAGGGTGGGACAAATGGAGAGAGTGGCATGGAAATATATACATTACTACATGTAAAACAGATATCCTGGTGGGAAATTGCTTTACAATGCGGGGAGCTCAAACCTGGCGCTCTGTGACAACCTAGAGGGGTGGGATGGCGTGGGAAGTGGGAGGGAGGTTCCGGAAGGAGGGGACATATGTATGCCTATGACTGATTCACGTTGATGTATGGCAGAAACCAACACAATATTGAAAAGAAATTGTCCTCCTATTTAAAAAAAATAAACTTACAAAAATAAACCACACATACAAAAAGAAAGGTGTGAGTGTAATCATCAGACACTTGGAGACTTCTTGGATTTTATAGTATATCATGCTCTTTGAAGATCAGTAACGTGAAGTTCTGTTCTTCACTGTTCTGAATAACACTAAGGGTGTCCATCACGGTGTAGAATATCATTTTCAAATGGCCCTAAACTAAAAGAAATGGAGGAAAACAAACATTTCAGTTATAACCCAATAGGCCCTATCACAAGTGTACGTATGCCCCATGGAAAGTTTATTAAATTCATGTTCAGAAATGAGTTAAAGCCCCTAATTGACAAAAGATTCTATTATAGTAAATGCCATAACCCTAGATAGTGGGCAGTAATTTTACCATTTCTTACTTTCATGAGTCTCCAAACTCAAATTTGTTGAAAAAGTCTAGCCTGTGGTTTCCATTAAGCTTCCATCTAAACCCAGTTCCCCAGTGCAGGCTTTACACAATATACTTCTTTAACATTTAACATTTAACAAGGGAACATTTCATGCAAAGATGGGCTCAATAAAGAACAGAAATGGTACGGACCTAACAGAAGCAGAAGATATTAAGAAGAGGTGGCAAGAATACACGGAAGAACTGGACAAAAAAGAGCTTCATGACCAAGATAATCATGATCGCGTGATCACTCATCTAGAGCCAGACATCCTGGAATGTGAAGTCAAGGGGGCCTTAGAAAGCATCACTATGAACAAAGCTAGCAGAGGTGATGGAATTCCAGTTGAGCTATTTCAAATCCTGAAAGATGATGCTGTGAAAGTGCTGCACTCAATATGCCAGCAAACTTGGAAAACTCAGCAGGGGCCACAGGACTGGAAAAGGTCAGTTTTCATTCCAATTCCAAAGAAAGGCAATGCCAAAGAATGATCAAACTACCGCACAATTGCACTCATCTCACATGCTAGTAAAGTAATGCTCAAAATTCTCCAAGTCAGGCTTCAGCAATACGTGAACCGTGAACTCCCTGATGTTCAAGCTGGCTTTAGAAAAGGCAGAGGAACCAAAGATCAAATTGCCAACATCCACTGATCAGGAAATTATCCAGAATGCAATATTAAAAAAGAGATAGAAAATCTAAAAGAGAAGTTCAGGGCTTCCCTGGTGGTTCAGTGAAACCAACTGCCAATTCAGGGGACACAGGTTCAGTACCTGGTCCAGGAGGATCTGACATGCTATGGGACAACTAAGCCTGTGCACCACAACTACCGAGCCTGTGCTCTAGAGCCCTAAAGCCACAGCCCGAGTGCATGTGCAACCACTAGTGAAGCCTGGGCACCCTGCAGCCAAGCCACACAACGAGAAGCCACCATAATGAGAAGCCTGTGCACTACCATGGCTCACTGCAACCACAGAAAGCTCTTACACAGCAACAGAGACCTAGCATAGTCATCAATGAGTAACTAAGAGAGAAGTTCAAAGTTATACAGGACAAAACAAGATTCAACATACATCTCTTAGAGGAGTTTCAGAAGGATGAGGGAGAAGCAATATTCAGTGAGATAAAAGATGAGATTTTTTTTCCCCAGAATTTATGAAAAATAAGTGTTTAGATTCAGGAAACATGCCAAGAGGGAAGCAGAGCAAAATGTCCAAAGCCATATATATATATAACTCACATAATGAATCTAGTCAAAGTGAAAGTTACTCAGTGCTCCCGACTCTTTGTGACCCCATTGACTGTACAGTCCATGGAATTCTCTAGGCCAGAATACTGGAGTGGGTAGCCATTCCCTTTTCCAGGGAATCTTCTCAACCCAGGGATCAAACCCAGGTCTCCCACATTGCAGGCAGATTCTTTACCAGCCGAACCACAAAGGAAGCCTAGGAATACTGAAGTGAGTAGCTGATCCCTTCTCCACCAGATCTTTCCAACCCAGGAATCAAACTGGGGTCTCCTGCATTGCAGGTGGATTCTTTTCCAACTGAGCTATCAGGGAAGTCCAATGAACCTATAGAACATCAAAAATAAAATCTTCTAAAATGTTAACTATGAATAAATAAAGATTAGATTGATTGCAGATTTCTCATCAGCAAAAATAGAAACCAAATGAAAACTATGCCGGTAAATGTTTGGATAGAATTTAACTGTTGAAGGGTCGGGGGATGGTGGCTGGCTGGGAGCACGATGGGGGCTCTTGGGCCAAGTTCTATTTCTTAATCTAGGTTTTGATTATATGGGCTCATTGAGCTGTATAATAATGCTATGTGTGTACATATATATATATGCATGTGTATATCATCAGTCACTTCAGTTGTGTCTGATGCTCTGTGACCCCATGGACTATAGCCCACCAGGCTCCTCTGTCCATGGGGATTCTCCAAGCAAGAATACTGGAGTGGGTTGCCATGCCCTATTCCAAGGGATCTTCCCAACCCAGAGATTGAACCCAAGTCTCCTGTATTGGCAGGTGGATTCTTTACCACTAGTGCCACCTGGAAAGCCTATATGCACACACACACCTATGTGAAAGTGAAAAGTGAAGTCACTCAGTTGTATCCGACTCTTTGCGACCCCATGGACTATAGCCTACCAGGCTCCTCCATCTGTGGGATTCTCCAGGCAAGAATACTGAAGTGGGTTGCCATTTCCTTCTCTAGGAGATCTCCCCAACCCAGGGATTGAACCTGGGTCTCTTGCATTGCAGGCAGACACTTTACCATCTGAGCCACCAGGGAAGCTCACACACACATATACATATACATATTTCAACAAAAAGTTTTTAAGAGAGAAACCAGAAGAAAAAAGGATAGTATCTTCAAAGCACTGAGGAGAAAAATCCAGCAAAACGATCATTCAAGTAACATGATAAATAAAATAAAGGCATTTTTCAATCAAATGAAGATTGTGAAACTTTATATTCACCACCCATGCTGAAAGAAGCACTAAAGGATGTGTTGTAACAGGAAAAAAACTGTACCCACAATGAAGGAATAATATTGTAAGGAGCAACAATGAGTGAAGAAATTAACATATAAGGTAAAATTAAGTAACACTCCCTGAAAAACCAACAGTAAAAAAGACTAGTTTTTAGCAAATGAAGGAATAAAGTCCTGAGGGGAAAAATATGAATGATGACAGTGATCTTTGGGTACAAAGGCCCTTGTATAAATTGGGAAAAGGGAAGAAATACTAAATTTTGGCTNTGAAGAAATTAACATATAAGGTAAAATTAAGTAACACTCCCTGAAAAACCAACAGTAAAAAAGACTAGTTTTTAGCAAATGAAGGAATAAAGTCCTGAGGGGAAAAATATGAATGATGACAGTGATCTTTGGGTACAAAGGCCCTTGTATAAATTGGGAAAAGGGAAGAAATACTAAATTTTGGCTTCAAGTATTAATATACATGTTAAAAAAATTTTAATGGAATTTCTTATCTTTTAGTTATTAAAAATAAATTTCAACCAGTGGAGAGCGGAAAAGGGATATAGAAAATTCAGGTTAACCAAGAGAAGCCAGTAAGTTTAGCCAGACTAAGTAGGAAAAGACAGGTATACCAAAATAAAAAAGATTATGGGGAAAAGTCTGAAGAAAGTGAAATTTAAATGGATTAGATTGGCCAATAAATAGAAATATTCTTAAATTTTTAATAATTTAGTTATATGCTCTTTGAAAGAGACATGCATGAGATAGAATGGCATATAAGGTTGACATCAGTCAAATACTAATCCAAAGAAAGTTTAAAAACACTAAGATCAGAAAAAAATTAAGATGGGATAAAAACCTTACTAGGAGTTAAAAGGGTCATTAGCTTATGAGAAATAAAATACCAGTTAATTCTTCAAGAAAATATGACAATCATGAGATCGACTAAAGCAAACAACATGGTCTCAAACTACAGAAAGAAAAAAAATTAACCAAATTATAAGAAGAAATTGATAAATTCTCCATTATGCTCCATTCTTAAACACTATTAGACTTTTAAGTCTGCTAGGTCCAGTGGATGTACATACATTTCATCTCCATAACTAAACCCTAAAATCTCTGAAGTCTTCTGCCATGTCCCCCAGCATATAGAAGGCACTTTCCCACCCCTCAAAGTAATCATACATAACCCCTTCTCATATAATGGATGAAAGGCTAAGTGCTATAACAAGTACAAAGCACAAAAAGTGCATACTAATAATTTATTTACTAATAGTAAATAAATACTTGAGCAAATATGAATTAATAAATTCATAAATACTTAAGCAAAATGAATTAGTAGTAGAATAAGCAATGAAGATTTAAAACAGTGGCTTGAAAAGAGAGAAAACATATTATTTCACTCTACTTCTTTTACAGCATTTATGAGACACCAGGCCCAGGGTGAATTATAAAATTACTATATTAACCAGAGGATCACTTATATTCCTTCTAAATGGGGGGGACATGGCATCTGGTCCCAACACTTGATGGGAGAGATAAATTGGGAGATTGGGGTTGACATATACACACACACTATATATATATATATATATATATATACACACACACACACATATATATATAATGGACACCAAATAAAGAGCTTCCTTAGTGGCTCAGTGGTAGGAAGTCACCTGCTAATGCAGGAGACATGGGTTCAATCCCTGGGTCAGGAAGATTTCCTGGAGAGGGAAATGGCTATTCTATTTCTTGGCTGGAAAATAGCAAGGATAGTGGAGCCTGGTGGGCTACAGTTCATAAACAACAACAAAGGACGGACCTACTGCATGGCACAGAGAGCTCTATTCCACACTCTGCAACAACCCATCTAGATAAAGAATCTAAAAAAGAGTGGATATATGTATGTGTGTAGCTAGCCACTTGGCTGTGCACCTGAAGCTAACACAACATTGTAAATCAATTATATTCCAATAAAGTTTTAAAAAATAATAATAATAAAAACAAAAACATTGTTGACTGTGAAAACCACAACTGGCTATCATTTGAAACCCACCAGAATGGCTAAAATGAAAAGAAATGTACAACACTGAGCATTGGCAAGGACATGTAGCACCTGGAACGCTGTTCCACATTGTTTGGGGGACTGTAAAATGGAACATTGGGAAGAATCATTTGGCAGTCTCTTACACAAGAAAACCGACATCCACCCTATGGATGTAGCCCACGACTATGTACTCACTTAAAATAAGTGAAAATGTAGTTCCACAAAAAAGATTTGTACATGAAGAGCAGCAGTTTTAAATTTTGACAAAATTCAATTTATTGGTTGTTTATTTTACAATACACACTTTTGGTATCTTACCTAGGAAAATTCTGCCTATCTTTGGGTTGTGAAGATTTTCAACAGACTGGTTCCAAATAGGAAAGGAGTATGTCAAGGCTATATATTGTCACCCTGCTTATTTAACTTATATGCAGAGTACATCAAAGGAAACGCTGGGCTGGAAGAAGCACAAGCTGGAGAGTGAAAAAGTTGGCTTAAAGCTCAACATTCAGAAAACGAAGATCATGGCATCTGGTCCCAACACTGCAAGGGAGAGATAAATTGGGAGATTGGGGTTGACATATACACACACTATATATATATATATACACACACACATATATATATATAATGGACACCAAATAAAGAGCTTCCTTAGTGGCTCAGTGGTAGAGAAGTCACCTGCTAATAATCATGGCATCTGGTCCCAACACTGCAAGGGAGAGATAAATTGGGAGATTGGGGTTGACATATACACACACTATATATATATATATACACACACACATATATATATATAATGGACACCAAATAAAGAGCTTCCTTAGTGGCTCAGTGGTAGAGAAGTCACCTGCTAATGCAGGAGACATGGGTTCAATCCCTGGGTCAGGAAGATTTCCTGGAGAGGGAAATGGCTATTCTATTTCTTGGCTGGAAAATAGCAAGGATAGAGGGGCCTGGTGGGCTACAGTTCATAAACAACAACAAAGGACGGACCTACTGCATAGCACAGGGAGCTCTATTCAACATTCTGCAACAACTCATCTAGATAAAGAATCTAAAAAAGAGTGGATACATGTATGTGTGTAGCTAGTCACTTGGCTATGCACCTGAAGCTAACACAACATTGTAAATCAATTATATTCCAATAAAGTTTTAAAAAATAATAATAATAAAAACAAAAACATTGTTGACTGTGAAAACCACAACTGGCTATCATTTCAAACCCACCAGAATGGCTAAAATGAAAAGAAATGTACAACACTGAGCATTGGCAAGGACATGTAGCACCTGGAACGCTGTTCCACATTGTTTGGGGGACTGTAAAATGGAACATTGGGAAGAATCATTTGGCAGTCTCTTACACAAGAAAACCGACATCCACCCTATGGATGTAGCCCACGACTATGTACTCACTTAAAATAAGTGAAAAAGTAGTTCCACAAAAAAGATTTGCACATGAAGAGCAGCAGTTTTAAATTTCGACAAAATTCAATTTATTGGTTGTTTATTTTACAATACGCACTTTTGGTATCTTACTTAGGAAAATTCTGCCTATCTTTGGGTTGTGAAGATTTTATTTTCTGCTAGAAGCTTTATAGTTTAGCTTTCATAGATAGGTCATGATCCATTTTCAGCTAACAAAAAAGATGCGTACATAAAAGTTCAGTGCAGCTTTATTTATAGTGGCCCCAAACTAGGAACTACTAACTNTAGGAAAATTCTGCCTATCTTTGGGTTGTGAAGATTTTCTTTTCTGCTAGAAGCTTTATAGTTTAGCTTTCATAGATAGGTCATGATCCATTTTCAGCTAACAAAAAAGATGCGTACATAAAAGTTCAGTGCAGCTTTATTTATAGTGGCCCCAAACTAGGAACTACTAACTGACCATCAACAAGATGATGGAAAAACACAGTATGGCATATATATCCATACAGCACCAGCAAGGAATGAGCAACTGATGCAGTAACAACCGAAATTAACCTCAAAGACATCATGTTGAGTTTAAAAAAAGCTGACACACAAAAAGTATACTGCTTGTTTCTATTTATATTAACAATAATCACATCTAATTGAAGGCAGAGAAGCCAGAACAATGGTTGCCTGTGTTTAGGAATCAGAGGATGCTGAGTGAAACAGGAACAGTGGAACTTTCTTGGGGAGTGAAAATGTTCCATAATTTGTTCTGAGTGACACAAAAACTCAATCTCCAAAAGTCCTCAAATTGTATACACTTAGGAGTTGCACATTTTACTGTATACATATTTTATCTCATTTTTTAAAAATTGCTGATTTCAATGCTGATAGGCTGATATTTGCCCTGATGAACTGAAAATCCACTTGAGAACACCTTCCAAGAAACAAGGCTACTTTCCTGGAAACAAAGTAAAAGTCAAGTCCTTGAACAGTGTTGTCAGAGAGAGAAGCTCTAAGGCACAAAAACCAGGGCAGAGCAACTTGTTTGGCTTCTAATATTGAAAAAATTCACTAATGACAGGTTCCTGAACTTCTGCTGTTTTCTTCCCTAGGAACAGCTGAGTGACAATAAACAGGATCCATTTTTTTATATTAACTTTAAACTAAATACTTTTATTTTCAAAACAGGAACATGCAGCAGAATCTCAGATTTCATTTTGAATTCAGCATACCCATTTCATCCATTATTCATCTACACTGCACTTTCTTGGTTTATGATTTTACTAAATTTCTTCATTTGAATTATGGCCTTGTGGTCAACAGTGGGCTATATATTATTCTTATATAATTTTTAAATACAAAGGCAAATGGCACGGAACAATTAGAATCGATGGCTTGGGAGTCTGGCTCTCGGATGTCATAGGCAAACACTATGCTCTTGACTTTAACCTATGGGTTCCACTTCATGGGGGTTGTATTTTTCATACATCAGAGGTTTTTATAAATTTACTATTCAATCCAGCAGCCCTACTTTGTTCGCAAAATATAAGCAAAACAAATATGTCAGGGTAATGATGCCAGGACTCTCCCTTATTGAAAAAAGCAGTTTATTAATACCTTATTGCTACAAGCTAGATCTTATTATCATCTTGGGTCATTTAGAATCTTATTAGGTATTCTGCTGGTGGATGAATAATCCTGTGATAAATTCTTTGCCATGTCCTTCACAGTTGTCATAGCAGGATCATAAACAGCATTTATAACAATCTAGCCTAGAGGAAGCGGCTGACAATGGTCTGCTTAGCATGCAGGAAATATTCAGATCGGCTGTGTCTGGTTAGACACAAGCCCACAAGAGAGATCCCAAAGTTAAATGTAGCATGGGTTTCTCTGAAGATTCCCCTTCGAAAAATGCATGAGGTCAGGGACGTGGGGACCAAAAACATTTTGGAAGCCACAGATAGTTTCTTTCCATCAGATCTGCAGGGCAGTAAGGGAAGGCCCAGGTACAGACTATTTTATTTCCGATAGGCTGTTTGGGTCTTCATTTGAAAACTCTAGATCAAGTTACACATTATTTCACACTGACCAATTCTGTGTTCTCATTTTGACTTCACATACAAAACTGAGACTCACTTGTGTTACTAATTAGTACATTTGATGAGTCTGAAGGAAAACAACATTATGGGTGTCATTCCCAGCATAAGCCAAGTACTTGTGCTCTGTTTCAAAAGTGTAGATTTTGGCACTTATAAAAACCCATGTTTCCATACATATTAAATATGCAATTTTGTGTTATATGATATTATATATGCCTATATTTTTTCCTGTTCACATAAGGGGAACTATAGGTAGACAAGTGCAAATCTGCTACCACTATTCCTAGAAAAATCCATGCAAAGAGGCAAAGGAGCCAGTCCAGCATTTTTCTAGCCTCATCTTCTGCTACTCCCTGCCACTTACCTCAATTAATTCATAATTCATCTCTCATTATTCTCTAGATATGTCAGGCCCTTTTTCAAGCCTGGTTTTTTATAAAAGCTGCTGTCTTTGTCCAGAATACCCTTGCTCTTTTTTTCTTTGCCAAATACGCTAAATCGGATTCTCCCAGAATCAGAACCTAAAACAAGCATTTGAGGGAAAAGACTTTATTTGGGAGGTGATCCCAGGCAACAAGCAGAGGAGTGAGGATATGAGCCAGAGAAGAGAAGGAATTCAACAGTGAGTGTAAACTGTGAGCAATCGAGGCTCCACCTTCCTGGGGACCTCTGAGAGATAGGATAGAATTCACTTCAGGTTGCCCACCTACCCAAAGGGCAAAGAAGCAAGTAGTTATTGGCTGCAGGCTGCTCCTGGCAGGACTTAACTCCCCAGCACTTTCAGCCTGCTCCCTGCATGGGCTGAATCTGCTCTCAGACAAGTTAGGAACAGCGGGGTCAGGAACATCCTGATGGTGAATGCTCAGGGGATGTGTGTAAGACACTGACATCCTCTATTTCCCAGGCCAAGTCCTCCTTATATTCTTCAAGTCTTAGTCAAAGGATTATTTTCTCTGGGAAAGCTTCCTTCTTTGATTCCCCCTGTCTGTGTTCGATGATCCTTCATTTGATTCCCATATCATGATGCTTAATCATGGCACTAATCAGATCATGTTATAAATGTGACTGGTGACTGTCTCCCCATCTAAATTGCAAGCTCCTTTAGAAAAGAATTTATGTCTGACTCACGTTTGGATCACCAGTATAGTCCTTGACAACATTACAAAAAAAAAAAAAATTTAGCAGATCCAAATATTTACCAAGGACCTACCATAAGTCAGACACTATTTTAGGAGCTGGGGAAAAGAGCTGTGAACAATATATTCTACTCAGGGGTCTTATAATGAAAGTAGAAACGAAAAAAGTAGGTAAAAGCCATATAGTCAAAGTGATAGGACAAATTTTAGGTATTAGTAAATGCTAGAACGAAAACAAAAGAGAGGAAAGGGTAGAAAAAGACTAGCATGAGAAGAGGTTGCTATTCTTGTGAGGCTGCTGAGAAAAGGCTTCTCTGAGAAAGTTATCTATGAACAAGTATTTAAAATAACAGTGAGCAGGAGTTACTGGAAAGGGAAGGAGGAACAGGCGGAGCCCAAAAGACTTTAGGTAAGTAAATTATTTTGTATATTATAATGGTGGATACATGTCATTATACATTTGTCAAGACCCACAGAATGTACACCACCTAGAGTGAACCCTAAAGTAAGCTATGAACTTCAGGTGATAATGTTATAGTGTAAGCTCATCAGTTGTAACAAACGTACCATTCTGGCGAGGATGTGGATAATGGAGATGCTGTGTGGGCAGGAGGAACATGGAAATTTATGTACCTTTTGCTCAGTTTGCTGTGAACTTTAAAACTGCTCCCCAAATATGTGAAACAATGAGGAGGACTCACAGTTCTGAAGGCATGGAAGAAAGACAGCTCCAGGTGAAGGAAATAGCATGCTCAAAGGCTTGGCAGTGGGAGCAACTGCGGCATACTAGACAGTCAGGAAAGCTGCATTGTGGTGAGGTGAGGTGAAGTTGAGGTGAAGTTGCTCAGTCGTGTCCGACTCTTTGCGACCCCATGGCCTGTAAACCTACTGGCTTCTCTGTCCATGGGATTCTCCAGGCAAGAATACTGGAGTGGATTGCCATTTCCTTCTCCAGGGGATCTTCCCGACCCAGGGATCGAACCCAGGTCTCCCGCATTGGAGGCAGACGCTTTAACCTCTGAGCCACCAGGGAAGGTGAGGGGAAGAGCTCTGAGGGGAGCACAGGGGCCAGGTCATGCAGGGATTTTCTGGCGTTATAAACTAACTAAAAAATTCCAGATGTTCAAGTTGGATTTAGAAAAGGCAGAGGAACCAGAGATCAAATTGTCAACATCCATTCGATATAGAAAAATGAAGAGAATTCCAGAAAAACTCTACTTCTGCTTCACTGACTACGTTAAAGCCTTTGGCTGGGTGGATCACAACAAACTTGAAAATTCTTCGAGAGATGGGAATACCAGACCACCTGACCTGCCTCCTGAGAAATCTGTATGTAGGTCAAGAAGGAAGAGTTAGAACTGGACATGGAACAATGGATTGGTTCCAAATCGGGAAAGGAGTATGTCAAGGCTGTATATTGTCACCCTGCTTACTTAATTTATATGCAGAGTACATCATGAGAGATGCCAGGCTGGATGAAGCACAAGCTGGAACCAAGACTGCAGGGAGAAATATCAACAACCTCAGATATGCAGGTGACACCACCCTTATGGCAGAAAGTGAAGAGGAATTAAAGAGCCTCTTGATGAAAGTGAAAGAGGAAAGTGAAATAGCTGGCTTAAAACTCAGCATTCAGAAAGCGAAGATCATGGCATCTGGTCCCATCACTTCATGGCAAATAGATGGGGAAACAACGGAAACAGTGTCAGACTTTATTTTTTAGGGCTCCAAACCCACTGCAGATGGTGACTGCAGCCATTAAATTAAAAGATGCCTGCTCCTTGGAGGAAAATTTATGACCAATCTAGACAGCATATTAAAAAGCAGAGACATTACTTTGCCAACAAAGATCCGTCTAGTCAAAGCTATAGTTTTCCAGTAGTCATATATGGATGTGAGAGTTGGACCATAAAGAAGGCTGAGCGCCAAAGAATTGATGCTTCTGAACTGTGGTGTTGGAGAAGACTCTTCAGAGTGCCTTGGACTGCAAGGAGATCAAACTGGTCAATCCTAAAGGAAATCAATCCCAAATATTCATTGGAAAGACTAGTGATGAAGCTGAAACTCCAATACTTTGGCAAACTGATGCGAAGAGCCAACTCAGAAAAGATCCTGATGCTGGCAAAGATTGAAGGCAGGAGAAGGGGACGACAGAGGATGAGATGGTTGGATGGCATCACTGACTCAAAAGACACGAATTTGAGCATGCTCTGGGAAAAGGTGAAGGACAGGGAAGCCTGGCTTGCTGCAGTCCATGGGGCTGCAGAGTTGGACACTATTGAGTGATTGAAAAACAACAAATCTAAATAGATCTAACATCCTCACACCAAACAGAAGAAAATTCAAAACTGGGTTAAAATAAATTTTTCCCCCTCAGTGGTTTGGATATTTAGAGTAATATTAATTTGTGAATTTCTTTATAATCATAATACTTGCCTCACTCTGGGTGGTGGCAACCATCAGGCTGCAATGCTTGTTAGAATTCTTTCTCAACTATCTATTATTCACACAGTCAAAAAAAGAAAAAGAAAACCTCACCCAAAGTACCACCTTTGAAATAGCAACAACAATGAAGTGTCAGTCCCTTATGGCAACTGGCTCTTGCCTCTGTTACAACTGACCTTTGGAAGTGCTATACCTTCACATGGGCTTCTGTGTTGGCTCAGATGGTAAAGAATCTGCCTGTAGTGTAGGAGACTCCAGTTCGATCCCTGGGTCGGGAAGATCCCCTGGAGGAGGGCATGGCAACCCACTCCAGTATTTTTGCCTGGAGAATTCCATGGACAGAGGAACATACCATCACATCCTCAGTTTCTCTTCAACAAAGTAAAAGGGCAGAGACTTAAAATGGCCTTTAGAGTATCTGGCAGTCCTACAAGTCTATGCATCAAAACAAAGTGAGAATAGAAGTTATATAGCTGATTCTTTTATTTAACTTTGTAATAGGAAAATTTAAAAACATGCAGAGAAGTGGAGGGAATGTATAGTGATGTTGCATGAAGTCAGTATCAATCTTGAAAATTTACAAGCATTGTATCATGGCCAGCTTTTTCATGTACACCAGAAATTATACAACCAAATATCCACCATCCCTTCAAGGTGGAAGCTCTGAAAGTCCATCTTCTTATCGCGTGATGCAGTATACTCTTCCACATACTCTTTACAGGGGAGGGTTAACTTTGGGACATGGCTTGGAACCAAGGCCAAAGAATAAGGCAGATGACCATTCAGATGATAAATGTAAACCTTAAATAGTATATATTGAGTTTCCATATTGAAAACAAATAAATTTTTAAAGGAAATAGCTTCTTTTCCTTGACTGGGTAAAACTGGCTTTGAAACTAAGTACATATTTTGAGCAGTGGTTTATCCACTATTGGAATAATTGCTTTCATGTATTTATTCAGTAATTATTCAGTGAATACTGCACATAAGGCCCAGAAATAATATCATGACTGTGCATGAATCACAGTCTTTTCCTTAAGGACTCACAACCCAATAGATGAGAACCACACGGGCTCTGGTGCCTAGGTACCAGTCTGCTCGCTCACACATGGTATAATATCTAGATACTTCAATTTGTCTTTGCTTCCCTCTCCAAGGCGGTCTTTGCTATAGTTGACAGTCACCTCTGTCTTCACCTTGCTGAGCAAACACATTTAATTCTAACATGTTTCCCTCTCTAGCATAGACAATCTGTTTATTCTTAAACTCTGCACATGGAGAAGGGTGAGACGCAGGTGACCATGCACTCACAGACACTCGCTACCAGGGCACTTTGTAACATGCACTTCCACTCTGAGTAAGCAGTTGCTCCTGAAGTGTCTGGTTCCAGCTAGATCAATTGCTCCCACAATTCCCAGTGAGTCGATGAGCAGCTCTCTCAGTGACTGAATGACTTAATGCCAGCCAATTAAAGCTTAAACTGTCTAATTAAGCTGGAGAGGGAGCCATCAACTCACTGAATTCTGAGGCCTGTTAACATCACCTAAACAATAGAATGATGTTAGGTGTATATTTGCAAAAAGATAGGTCTGGACTGAAAAAGGTCAAAACCTGTATCAAATTCATATACAACTCTTTCAATGTATGTACTTTTGAATTCACTTTCCATTTAAATAACACAAAGCTAATGTACATCATTACATGGCCCTCTGCCAGAAATGTTTTCCATTTTGATTTGTGTTTTGCGATTCTCATTGACTAGGGTTGTTTATCGTATGACAACTATCATACAGCTCCATTACACTCATTTAGCCACAATTTACGATTAGCATGTGCTTCTTTCTCAACTCCTACATCAACATCATAACAACGCCCTATTTTCCCTCCTCTGTGAACAATAAAACCGCTCACTTCAGAAGCATAATGACCACCATCCTCAAGAGTACATAATAGAAAAATCTGCTTTAAAATCAAACCCTCACTTTTGAAAAATTTTAAATTATCTAATCTAAACTCTTTTCCCTGTGAAACGAGCACTTGCAAAGAATAGAAACATATACATGGAGAGATGCTAGATCCTGACTTCTTTAGCCAAGCATGAACGCCTTATAAATACCACTGCAGACAGAGATACCACCGTCCTACTTTATCCCTAATGCTAGAGCTGCATCGGCCCCTGAAATAATATTTAGCAAAGAGGCATTTTAAGGAAGTCAGCATGAGAGAAAGAGAAAAAAATCTCAGGTACGTGTATGTTATTAATCATAATTAAGGCATATTTGACAGCTTCTTGGCAACAGAGACGATTAGTTCCTTTCTCTGACATCAAAATCCTAAAGGAATACTTGCTGTTTCATTACCAACTTCACTGGTCTTTATACCTATAATATCCACTTTGAGAATATGAGGTCTTAGAGAAACCTGAGCTCTGACAATTACTGTTTGCCCACTGCTGACACCATGTAAGGTATAACATAAGCCAGGCTCTTACTAAAGATAAAGTACAGGAATCTTGCTGGGGTTAAAATGTGAGTTCCAGGAAAACTCGTGGTCTGCCCCATAATGCATTTCCACTGAAGGGTCATCCTTCAGAGTTGTTGGTTTTTGTCTGTGCAGGTAGCTCTGCACTTTTGATTTTCCATTAAATTGGAAAGGGAGCACTTGGTTCCCACTGCAATGGCATCCTCTGATAAGATGGTGAGAAATTGGAAATGGATCTGTTTCAAGAGAGAGACTCATTTTAATAAAACCAAACAAGGGACTCACTTCCATTTAATCATGCCTCATTCCATTAATGTGCTTTCTAAAACGATGCTGCTTTCTAAAGGTTCTTATGATGGCTACATCGTAAAGGAAGCATCTTACAGGATTTCTGTCTGGTGCCTTTACAGGTGATTTCAAAGAATTTATTCTGTTCATTTATTGATTACAAATTTCAGCCAAGTTTTGCTCAAACCCAGCAGGGAGATTTTGGTCTGCTATACGCAAATTCCCAAGCTCACTTCCTGCTGTTACCTTTTACAGACAACGTGGGCCTAACAGACGTTTGCCTATTTTGGCACCTGTCTAATAGCATAGGTTGAGATTTAGGTGGTTCTCAAACAGAATGTTTCTACTTGAACAATGATCATTGCCATTCTCAAATTTCTCCTGCTCATGGCCCCTCTTATGTTACCTCTTACTCTCTCTCTCTTAGAGCTTCTCTCTTTGCATTCTTTAGACACTCTCTCTTCCTCTGTCTTCTCTTATAATGTCTTTTTTTATCGGTTTAGGATGAGAAGCATGGGGGTCGAGGGAAGACAAATGGCTTGGTTTTCATCATGTAGATAACTTGAAAGAAAGCAAAAAATTAAGTCTTCAATTTAATTTTCCCACAGAGATCTAGAAGCAGAATCTGTGATGTCCTGGGGTTGGAAGGGACCTCAAGGGGGAAAAAAATCAAGTGCCCTTTCTACATCACACAGGCTACATGTCCCCTACCAGACCAGTTATTCACTAAGAAATGGTTTCTGCTTCCACCAACTCAACATCATGACTATAATGTACCTTTTAAATATGGTCTTCAAGATGTTAAAATCACCACCTCTGCTGATTTGGGGTTTCATTGTCTATTCTTCACTGTATCACATCTTAGTGAGATCTCAGGGATTTAGCAATTAGTATAAATACAGCAGTCTGATCATCAAAAGTAATTAACGGCATCAAAATACAGTCTTCCTGCTTTTGAGGACTTGTTACACACATCTTGATCTTTCTTGTTAAATGAGTACTTTATTCCTGTTAGCAAATTATCTACCACAAATTGTATTTAGATAGAAAACAAGTTAGCTTAATATATTGACATGTTTGAAACAACACAGAAAGTGACTCAGTATGCTGTTAGCAATAAGTTATTAACCTATGCTGCTGCTGCTGCTAAGTCACTTCAGTCATGTCCAACTCTGTGTGACCCCATAAACTGCAGCCCACCAGGCTCCCCCATCCCTCGGATTCTCCAGGCAAGAACACTGGAGTGGGTTGTCATTTCCTTCTCCAATGTATGAAAGTGAAAAGTGAAAGTGAAGTCACTGAGTCGTGTCCAACTCTCAGTGACCCCCTGGACTGCAGCCTACCAGGCTCTTCCGTCCAAGTAAGAGTACTGGAGTGGGGTGCCATTGCATTCTCCGTATTAACCTATGAGTAATTAATAATTCTAACAACAAAAGAAACATCATAGTTGCTTTTTGCAACTAGGTACAATATACAAAACAGGCTTTATGTTTTTTTTTTTTTTAAGTAAAATTGTCAAGTAGGGATTCTGTCAAACTGTCAGATGAAAATTTAAGAAAAATTATGGTTATTTATTTTTTCTTTCAGAACTCTCATTTAAATATTGCTGAGGAAAGGAAAAGGGGAGGGAGATACTTTATTGTAAGTGTTCAATTTACCATGAATCAAAGTTTTTAAAATTCTAGGAAGTTCCCTAGTGGTCCAGTAGTTAGGACCCGATGCTTTCACTGCCAGGGACCCAGGTTCAATCCCTGGTCAAGGAACAAAGAACCCACAAGCCACGTGGTATGGCCAAAAAAAAAAAAAAAAAAGAAAAAAATCAGAAGTTTCTCACAGAAAAAGAGAGGTGTACGGGAGAAAAACGTTTTCCTCAATCCTTAGGGTGCCTGGCTAGGTCTGAAAATTAAACTGACAGAGACAGATTAACAGAAGGAAAAGCATATGTATTTATTTAATCTAAGTTTTATATGATGCTGGAGCCTTCATAAGGAAATGCAGATCCAAAGAAATAATAAGGAAATGCGGATCCAAAGAAATAATAAGGAAATGCGGATCCAAAGAGATAGTTAGACCTAGTATTTTTGTGCTGGGTTTAAAGAGGAGTGGGCAGTCATGGCACACACAGTATGAGGGAATGGTCGTAAACTGGGGGAAACTCAGCAAGGCCTGTTTGTTCAGATTCTCTTTGTTTCAGCCTCTCTTTGTATCCAGAGATAAGGATGCTCCTTTCCTCTGGGTCCAAGGAGGGCACCTCTCACATGAGGGTTTTATGACTTGTTTCAGAGAAGGGCAAGGAAAGGGTCAGAGTGATGGTCTGCTTCTGCTTTTTTCTCAAACTTCTTCAGCTTAAAATGTTCAATATGTAAAGTTGCCATATTTTGGAGTAGCATTCTGAAGGAGATCAACCCTATGAATTCTTTGGAAGGAATGATGCTAAAGCTGAAACTCCACTACTTTGGCCACTTCTGCAAAGAGTTGACTCATTGGAAAAGACTCTGAGGCTGGGAGGGATTGGGGGCAGGAGAGGAAGGGGACGACCGAGGATGAGATGGCTAGATGGCATCACTGACTTGATGGACACGAGTCTGAGTGAACTCCGGGAGTTGGTGATGGACAGGGAGGCCTGGCGTGCTGCGATTCATGGGGTCGCAAAGAGTCAGACACGACTGAGCAACTGAATTGAACTGAAGTGATGTCCTGAATTCCAGCAGAAGTACAATAAGTGTAGGTTTCAACAGATAAATGCAATTCTTAACTGAGAACCCTGGATTCCCCTTAATAAGTCTCTACTCATCATGTCATTGTTTCCGGGGAGTCAAGCTTTCCGTCCCAAGAGAACCTTCTTTTTGAATTGATTTTCATTTAAAATACCCCTAGTTTCAGAAAGACAAACTTAGCACATATGAGTCCTTACAGTTTACATCTGTGACTTGTTTCCATTTCTTAAAAAATCAATGATATTTGCTTTAATGCCACAATCTCCCCTCACCACAAGAGATGGGAGCTTCAGGCCGCTCAGCATCATCATTTGTAAAGCTCAGAGTTGGACTTTTACAGGAGAATCAAAAATGAGAGACTGACTTAACTGACTATTGTCAGAAAAGCTTTTTGGAAGCTCTTCTGGAAGCTTCCATGTTTGGCATTTCTATTTCTTGTGCCACTAATGTTAAGATAAACAGCAAGTTTGGGCAATTTGAGTAAACCTCTCATGTCATCTGCTAATCTTCAAGATCACATGGAGTAAACACAAATTTGCCCTATCAATGATTTAAAGTCTCTTTGGTATGAGGATTATGAAAATATGCTAAACTCTTTTTTTTTTAAGTGTACTTTACTTTAATCATGTTTGCAACCTGTTCTGTGCTCAAGAGATAGATGAGAATAATTTCTGAAGTTAAAAGCAATGAGAAGAGATTAACAGTGAAAGACAAAGAGACTCAGACTTCTTTTCTCTGATCTAGGAAGGGAAACATGGAAGTAAATTACTGATTTCTCACAGGCAACTGCATCAATTGCAACTTCAAGCTCACATACATTACCATCTCCCAACAATAACATATTATATAGTTCATCCAGATTGAAGGTAACACACATAAATAAAGAGACTCAAAAACTTCACATTCAAAGCAAAATTTTGAAAGTGGGGACCTTCCATGGTTCTTGCAGACACTCCCATTTGTATCTCCTTATAGCTGCATTTATATAAAATGAGTTTTCCTTATTATGTTTCCTTCTATGAAATCTCAAAGGCTATTTTTATTATGAAATATTTAAAGGAAACAAGGATAGAAAGTCACTGAAGAATCACAAATGTAACTTACCACTCACTGTGGCACATGAACATTTTGACATTCTGACATGAACATGCGTCAGATCTTTTCTCGTAAGGAAATACATGAGAGAGGCAGTTGAGGCCCCTCAAGTATCTCAATCAAATTCATGGCACTGTCCCCTCCCACCCACCAAAGCCACTGACAATCCACCATGGATAAGACAGCTGTGTTGCATAACTCACATTGGCCCCTGGAGTTGTTCTTGGCAGCATTCTCAATGCTGGGGTTGCACTTTATCGACAGTTTTCCTCATTTTCATTTTTTGGGGGGCAGGGGTGGGCACACTGAGAATTAGACTTTCCTGGTGGCCCAGTGATAAAAATTCGCCTGCCAACTCAGGAGACATGGGTTCAATCCTTGGATTGCAAAGATCCCCAGAGAAGGAAGGCAACCCACTCCAGTATTTTTGCCTGGACAATCTCATGGACAAAGCAGCCTGGTGGGTTACAGTCCATGGTTATTATTATTTTTTAAAATAGATCCTATAAGAATACCACCACCATGGATTCAAGATGATTGTAATAAAAGCAAAAATTGCCAAACGGCTCTTTTGTGGACATGGGATGGGCCAAGCATTCTCAACTATAAGCTTGAAAACAATGCCAGCCCATGAAGCAACCATTTAGGTAAAAAAAAAAAAAGGATTCTGAACAGAATTGCAAGGATCATTAACTATAACAGAACAGTGCCATTCCCATAGGAAGTTCTTACAAACACGATACACCATCTTGTCATGCAATATTCAGAGAACATTTAGAGATTTAAAATTGGATTTTTATTCTGGATATAAAAGTTCTCCAGTCATAGTTTAAAATAAAAAGCAGCAGCAGCAAAAGGTGGGGCATTAGCAAATTAAAATTGACACTTTAAGTTAGTCAGTACCCTGTTTCTTTGAAAACTATTAGATGTTTTTGAATATATTTTCAGCCTTCATTGTTCACCCTCACACATTTCCACCACTCACTCCACACTTCCTTTTCCTGCAAGAAATCTAGATACGACTTCAATGCAATTCTGGAGCACATGCCTCTCTCCCTTTAAAACTGAGACATCCTCAAGATTGGAAAATGTAGTCACACTGAGGAAAAGACAGATCAGAGACACATAGTTCCTATTCCCAAAGCTAAAGCTACAAACAGAAAACAGAGTGTTGAATCCACAATCCAACATTTTGACTGGAGGATGCTGCTAGCTGTGTTCTTCTGACTCTTTTCTTCTGTGGCCCAGAAACCTACAATTCCTACTGTTTAGAGAAACACTCCAGACCAAGGAAGGACCAGGTTTCCAACTTCCTTCTTGATCTTGCTTCCAAACTAGTGATTAAAGGAAGACAGCTGAGAGGAGTGAATGAGGATCCACCAGTGAAAACTTTAAGGCACCATTCATTCATTCACTCACTCATTCAGCAAGTGTTTATTGAGCTTCTATGGTCACAAGCATATAATGGTGAACAAGATTTCTCACCTTCATGAAAGCTGTCTATGGATGAAGACCAACATAAGTGAAACTATTACACAAATGAATATAAGTCTCCAAACCACAGCCACTATTTGGAAGGAAAAGTATAAGCTCCTATGGGAAATTGTAAAAGAAGCAGGTTTTTACTGGATTTTTAAGCTGAATTATAAATAAAAGAAAGATGAATAGGTATAGGGGATGAGTGGGGCTTCTCACTGGCCCAGGTAATGATGAGTGCCAAGGGCCTGTAACAGGAAGTCACAGAGGATGGCTACTGTATCAAGAAGATTCAAGTAGAAAGAGGCAGAAAGGAAGCTGGAAAGTGAGCCAGGCCTGATCACCAAGGGTCTTGTAGGATGCTGTAAAAGATTGTGGGTTTTGTCTGAAGAGGAGTTTGAAGCTATTGGAAGGTTGTGAATAGGAGCATTCATGATCTAATTTTTCAGGTCACTCTGACTGTCACGTTGAAATGTATCGAAGGGGGTCAAAGAAGAGAACTAGGGAGACCAGTGACAACAGGATTCGATGTGCAGTTTTCAAGATCACCGACTACCAAGTGGAGAATGTGTTGGAGGGGAGCCAGAGTACACTCGAGGGAGGAGTTCATTGGCAAGGGCAGCCACCCAGGCGGGCGATGCTGTTGGTCTGGGCCCAGAGGGAGACGGCACGCCTGGAGAGCCGCCGTGGGGACGCACAGCCGGCTCTGCCACCCTCCCTCCGAGCGGCCCTGTGTGGGTCCCGAGAGCGCTGCCTTCCAAGGTGTCTGCATGGACAGAGAGCAGCTCCTCTTCAGGAAGGCTCCTAAGAGACCGCAGTCTTTTGGTTTCAGGGCCAAAAACTCTCTCGCTCCTCCTGAGTGATTGACTTATTTTAGCCCCAGGCACACGAGACAACCACCAGTTCTGATGCCTCTGTTGTGTTGGTGGAGAAAACTCAACAAATTTCAAGCCCACATTCTCCAAGCATACCACTTTTCCCTTCCCGCCTCTCTGTGACTAAACTCAGTCTATCTTTTAGTTTACTTTTCCTATTGTTATTTTGTTCCCTCAAATTTTAAAATTTTACCTAATGGCTATATGTTATTTTAAACACATGGCTATTTACCATTTAGCCAGATTCCATAGGAAATTATTCTTAGCTATTTATTATTTAACACTTATTTTGCTATTTAAAATATAAAAGGGAAGATTGCTTTTCTACTTACAACACTTTTGTCACTAAATGTGTGGGCTTTCCACCCTAAGGAATCCTCTAGTTCTCTGAAGACACCAAGTGGGTGTTCTACAACTTAATTCAATCCTGACACTAACTATCCTGAGTTAGTGCAGACCCCACAAATTAAGGGCTCAGTCCCACAATTCTGTCCCCCTTCAGACTCCAGTCACAAGTAACAGAAGCCTAGGGTATCCCCACTTCTGTCATACATGGCCACAAATTAGAGTTTCCCACAACCCTCTCTGAGTGTTTGACAATTTTCTATAATGGCTCACTGAACTTGGTGAAGCACTCTATTTATATTTGCTGGATTATTATAAAGGATATTATAAGGGATACAAATGAACAACCAAATGAAGAGATACAGAGGATAAGGTCCAGCGTGTAGATATGTTCACCAACCCAGACTCTCTCTGAACTCTGCAATATAGGGATTTGTATGGTGGCATCATATTGTAAGCATGATTAATATAACTCAATTCAGTCCTTCTTCCCACTGCAGAGGATGAAGGATAGGTCTAGAGGATAGTGGACTGAGGGTCTCAAAGTTCCAAGCTTCTAGTCATGCTTGGTTTTCCTGGTGGCTGGTCTCCATCCTGAAGCCACCCATGAGTCCTCAGCCATCAGTCATCTCACTAGTACATACAAAAGACATTGTGATCACTCCAGCAATTTCAAGAGTTTGAGAAGATTTGGGTCAGGATCTAGGGACTAAAAACAAATCTTATAACAAACTATGGCCCTATCACTCCTAATAGACAGGAAATTATTAAGATTTAGGAGCTCTGTGCCAGCAACTGGAGATGAAGACCAAATATATATTTCTTGTTAAATCATAGTATGATACATATTCATTTCAGAAATACTGTAAAATGTAGAAAAGCTTAAGAAAAAAATAAAAATGATCTGTAATCCCATCATGGAGAAATAACACTAGTTAACATTTATATGGGTCTAGTCTTCTAATCTTATTTCTATACCTGTGTATATACCAATAATCTGTCAATCTTTCCCACAGAAAAGAGAGAAAGTACATGTATGTGTGTGAGTGTGTGTGCAGGCACATTTGTGGTTATATGTATTTGTATAAGTCTCAAATCCATTTTGGAACAATGAGAGAAATGGATAAAAAGATAAAGAGATGACAGGGACTTCCCTGGTGGTCTGTGGTTAAGACTTCACCTTCCAAAGCAAAGGGTACAGGTTCGATCCCTGGGGGTCAGGGAGCTAAGATCCCACATGCCTTGGGGTCAAAAAAAACAAAACATAAATCTTAAGCAACACTGTAAGAATTCAATAAGTACTTTCCAAAAAAGAAATGGTCCACATTAAAAAAAAAAAATCTTTTTTTAAAAAAGAGATGATAGTTAAATAGAGAGATACAGAGATAGATAGACATTTTCCCCTGAGCTTTGAGTATTAGATGATTTAAATCCTAGGCTGCTTCTTTGACAATGTCAAAATTGGTTCATATCAACTACTTCTATCAATAAATAATACGCCTGCTTGTTCAATCAGAAGCAATTATTTGGCTAAGTGATGACTGATGACAGAGGTTATGTTGTTTCTGTCTTTCCATCTTGAGTCCTAAGAGTATTCAGGTTGATGGAAGATTGACTATAGGTAAAAAGTAAACACTCTCATGGTGATGTAACAGGTTCCCAGATCATACAGCACATCATACTTTAAATTGTTTATATAGCAAACTAGATTACCAGTGTAAATGACAAATCTCTTAGCTTTCTTGTTTCTGGCAGCAATCTGTGAAAAAACAGAAAACTGCTCCCAAGTTATATCAAGACTTTTTTTTTTTTTTTTTTTTAGTTGTAAACCGACCTGAATTTTGTTCCCAGAGGAAGGCATAACCAAGAACTAAAAGCACCTGTACTACCTGCCTTAGGTGGGCTGTGACACCACCACCATCTAGAACACAGCACTTAGAACTCACACAGTAAAAACCCATGACCAAACTGCTCTTGAACAGATATTCAACTCTGCCCAACTCCTTCTCTGATACCACTTGAATCCACCTACAAATAAAAATACCTAAGAGCCAATTTAGTCCAGATGGTTGCAATACGGCCACATGAGTATGACCTTTCTGTACAGATATCCATAGAAATTTGTAGCCACTATAGCATTCCCCACCCCAAAACCAGAAGACCATACTGAAGAGTTTCCAGCATGTCTTAATTATATTAACTAGGAGGATGAAGGGCTCCCTTCCAGGGCTTTACCACGCCAATTTTTTCTGCTTCTCTTCTATCTTCTCTTTCTCTCTTCCTATACTTATTTTAAAAACCTCAACTCTTTGAGAGTTAACTGTTGAGATGGATACAGTTGTTTTTCTTTTAATTAAATAATTCAGTTGAAAACTGCAATATGGAGAAATTTTTACACCCTAGACTTACCACCAAATCATCTTCTAATTCCCTACCCCTGATTAGTCAGGATATGTTTAGGAAATGTAATTTTATTGGAATATAATTTAGCCAATTTGAAAACTTCTATTGGCATGTTACTTACTTCAGACACTATTCGAGGCACTAAGGACTCCAAAATAAGAAGGCATAGCCCATCCTTATCAATCTCCCAGTTTAATAGATATCCCAATAAACCCTAATTGAGTGGAATATTCTAAATTTTTTAAAAATACTTTATTAAAAAATTGAATATGTCCTTAAATTTTAATATATAAATACATTGGTCTATATTCAACTGTAAGTTCTTTCTGATTAGCCTAATATCTATTCCTTCTGACAATGAGTGACAAAAGTTGATGGTATCTATATAACAGATACTTTTAAGAATGTCTGCCTAGCTCATCCTCTCCTCGTGAGAGAGAGAGAAGAAAAGAGAGCCCCAAAGTTGAGTTTAGTCTATAAAACATAACCCTCCTGATCACAGATAAATGAACCAGGAATAAACACTGGGCTCAAGCTGGTTCCAGTCAGATTTGGTTCTTCCTCTCATAGTTAAAGTAGACAAGCTTGGGTCAGAACAACCCTCTCATTGAAAACATCTAGAAAAGTTAACTATTAAAGAAAAAATCTGTTTGAAGGCAGAAGAACACTATAAGGCATCAAGATTTGAATAGGATCCCAGAGAGAAAGAAGGCTCAGAGAGCTGAATCATACACTTACGTGCTTTGAAAAAGTGAAAGCGTTAGTCACTTAGCCGTGTCCTACTTTTGCGACCCAATGGATTGTAGCCCACCAAGCCCCTCTGTCCATGGAATTTTCCAGTCAAGAATACTGGAGTGAGTTGCCATTCCCTTCTTCAGGGGATCTTCCCAACCCAGGGATCGAAACTGGATCTCCCACATTGCAGCAGATTCTTTACCATCTGAGCCTGTCCTTTAGGCATCTGCTAATCCTAAACAAGAAAAGGAACGATATACCCATTTGAGTGCAGAGTTCCAAAGAACAGCAAGGAGAGATAGGAAAACTTTCCTCAGTGAGCAATGCAAAGAAATAGAGGAAACCAATAGAATAGGAAAGACTAGAGATTTTTTCAAGAAAATTAGAGATACCAAGGGAACATTTCATGCAAGGATGGGCTCGATAAAGGACAGAAATGGTATGGACCAACAGAAGGAGAAGATATTAAGAAGAGGTGGCAAGAATACACAGAAGAACTGTACAAAAAAAGATCTTCATGACCCAGATAACCACGATGGTGTGATCACTCACCTAAAGCCAGACATCCTGGAATGCAAAGTCAAATGGGTCTTAGGAAGCATCATTATGAACAAAGCTAGTGGAGGTGATGAAATTCCAGGTGAGTTATTTCAAATCCTGAAAGATGATGCTGTTAAAGTGCTGCACTCATTATGCCAGTAAATTTGGAAAACCCAGCAGTGGCCAGAGGACTGGAAAAGGTCAGTTTTCATTCCAATCCCAAAGAAAGGTAATGCCAAAGAATATTCAAACTGCTGCACAATTACACGCATCTCATGCACTAGCAAAGTAATGCTCAAAATTCTCCAAGCCAGACTTCAACAGTACGTGAACCATGAACTTTCAGATGTTCAAGCTGGATTTAGAAAAGACAGAATAACCAGAGATCAAATTGCCACCATCTATTGTGTCATAAAAAAGGCAAGAGAATACCAGAAAAACATCTACTTCTGCTTTATTGACTATGCCAAAGCCTTTGACTGTGTGGATCACAGCAAGCTGACAAATAGATGGGAAAACAATGGAAACAGTGACAGACTTTTTTAGGGCTCCAAAATCACTGCAGATGGTGATTGCAGCCATTAAATTAAAAGATGCTTGCTCCTTGGAAGGAAAGTTATGACCAACCTAGACAGTATATTAAAAAGCAGAGATGTTACTTTGCCAACAAAGGCCCATCCAGTCAAAGCTATTGTTTTTCCAGTAGTCATGTATGGATGTGAGAGTTGGACTATTGAGAAAGCCGAGTGCCGATTGATGCTTTTGAACTGTGGTATTGGAGAAGACTCTTGAAAGTCCCTTGGACTGCAAGGAGATCCAACCAGTCAATCATAAAGGAAATCAGTCCTGAATATTCATTGGAGGGACTGATACTGAAGCTGAAATGCCAATACTTTGGCCACCTGATGTGAAGAATTGACTCACTGGAAAAGACCCTCATGCTGGGAAAGATTGAAGGCAGGAGGAGAAGAGGATGACAGAGGATGAAATGGTTGGATGGCATCACCAATTCAATGGACATGAGTTTGAGTAAACTCTGGGAGTTGGTGATGGACAGGGAAGCCTGGCGTGCTTCAGTACATGGGGTTGCAAAGAGTCGGACACAACTGAGCGGCTAAACTGAACTGAACTGAATCCTAAAGTAATGATTGAAGGGCTGAGAAAACAAGCAGAATGTTCAGTTGCTTCACAGGACCGAAGGAAGAAAACTTGTAATTTAGGACCCACCAGAGAACAGTAGCCATGCTAAATATCTCAGGGTTTCAACTGGGACTCTTTAAGAGCATATACTCTACTGGTAAGAGGGAATTGGATATAGGTGGTTGTTGTTCAGTTGCTAAATCATATCCAACTCGTTGAGACCCCACGGACTGCAGCACGCTGGGCTCCCCTGTCTTTTCCTATCCTCAGAGTTTGCTCAAATTCATGTCCTTTGAATCAGTGGTGCTATCTCACCATCTTATCCTCTGCTGCCCACTTCTCCTTTTGCCTTCAGCCTTTCCGAGCACCAGGGTCTTTTCCAGTGAAACGTAGGAAGGCCCTCACAATGACTGAACTTCACTTCTCAATCAACATAATCTCAGGCAGGGTCAAGGTGATCTGTCCTTATGTAGGCAGCCTCTAAGATGGCCCCCACTGAAACCTACTTCCTGGTCCTCACGCCCTTGGGTAATCCTGTGAGTATGGGCTGGACTTAGTAATTGCATTCTAACAAACAGAACTAGCAAAATGTGATGGGTTATCACTTCTGAGATTAGGTTACAGAGAGACTCTCCTTTTGCCCTGCACTGCCTCTCTGCTTCTCTTTCTTGCCCTGAAGATAGCCAGATATCATGTTGTAAACTGATCTATAGAGGAGGTCTATATGGCAAGGAACTAATAGCTCCAGCAAGTAGTCAGTGAAAACCTGAGGCCAGCCAACAGTCATAGTAGTTATTAGAATGTCAGAAGCAGGTCCTCCCCCAGGGGAGCCTTCAGATGAGATAATATCTGTGCTGAGTTGTGTCTGACTCTGCAAACCTATGGACAGCAGCCTGCCAGGCTCCTCTGTCCATGGGATTCTTCAGGCAAGAATACTGGAGAAGGTTGTCATTCCCTCCTCCAGACAAGACCATGCTGCTGCTGCTGCTAAGTCGTGTCAGTCGTGTCCGACTCTGTGTGACCCTATAGATGGCGGCCCACCAGGCTCCCCAATCCCTGGGATTCTCCAGGCAAGAACACTGGAGTGGGTTGCCATTTCCTTCTCCAATGCATGAAAGTGAAAAGTGAAAGTGAAGTCGCTCAGTCTTGTCCAACCCTCAGTGACCCCATGGACTGCAGCCTTCCAGGCTCCTCCATCCATGGGAGTTTCCAGGCAAGAGTACTGAAGTACTCTTCTCCGAGACAAGACCATAGCCCTTGCTAATAACCTGAATTTCAAATATGTGAGAAACTTAGAGACAGAGGCACCCAACTAAGCCATACCTGGATTCCTGACACCCAGAAATACCAAGATAATAAATGTTTTCATCTAAAGCCACTGAGTTTTGGAGTAATTTGCTAATTGGCAATAGCCTATATCTTAATGCCTTAAAGAGTAAAAAGCAATCATCTCTCAAGGACTATAAAATCATCTATTTTTAAGTTAGCTCTAAAATTTTTATACATGTTGTCTGACAACAACAAAATATGAATAAAGATAAAAATGACCCAAGAGGGAAAAAGTTAGCTTCAGATTCACCAGAAATTCAGATAATGGTATTATCTGAGAAGGACTTTAAAAGGACTGAAATGTTTATGAAAATAGATGATAGGACAGAGAATTTAATCAGAGGACTGAAAAGTACTGTCTAAAAGAATCAAACAGAAATGATGAAACCAAAAATACAATAGCTAAAATTAAAAATATAATGAATGGGTTTAACAGCAGATTAGACATAGCTAAAGGGAAGAACTGGGACCTGGAAAATTGTTCACCAAAAGGAAAAAGAGAGAAAGAAAGAAAAACCAGATCAAACAGCACAGTAAAACTTAAACCTGGATGACAGATGAATGGATAAAGAAGATGTTGTATACACACAGACACACACACACACAGACACACACACACACTGGGATACTACTCAGCCATAAAAAAATGAATGTAATGTCATTTGCAGCAACATGGATGGACCTAGAGATTATTATACTAAGTGAAGTAAGTCAGAAAGAGAAAAATAAATATCATATGATATCACTTATATGTAGAATCTAAAATATGATACAAACGAACCTGTTTACAAAATGGAAACAGACTCACAGACATAGAAATCAAACTTACATTTACTAATGGGGAATAAGGGTGAGAGAGGGAAAATTAGTTTGGAATTAGGGGATACAAACTACTATGTATAAAGGAGATAAACAACCAGGTTCTACTATATTGCACAGGGAACTACTGAATACATTCAATATTCTATAATAAACCATAATGGAAAAGAATGTGGAAAAGGAATATATATATATATATATATATAACATTTCCTACCATGGTCAACAATGGAGGTGTGAAGGGGATCTCTGGTGAAGCCAATGGGGAAAAAGAGTTGGACAGACAGTTTCCTGCTGGAACGTGTTGGGAGCGTGTGGTGTTTCAGCCACAGGCTCCCAATGATGGAACTTATGTTGCTGAACATGAAGATCATTTCAGCACCCTACAATTATGTGCCTAATTAAAATTAAGAAATTAGAACACAGTTAAAAGGAATAATATTTTGCTCACAGCTAATTTCATTAAAGTATTAATGAACAGGACTCTTTTTATGGCCAGAGGGCAACCACTTTCCACCTGTCTCTTATACACATCTTAATAAAATAAAAATTTTTATTAAAGATGGAAATGCAAAAAGTTCTATGTGCAGGAATTTTATAGGTAAAATTATAATACTACTGAAAGACAAAAAGAACATATATAAAAAAGAAACTCTAGCAGTAAAAAGTAGGAAACACCTGAATGTCATTAAGAGGAAAATGAAAAAAAAGTGGTATCTTCATTAAATGAAATATTGCATAGGAGTCAAACAGAGTAAACCAGACATATGTATCAATAAGGATAAATCTGGAAACCTTAATGTTTAGTGATTAAAAAGTTACCAAAAGATAGTACAGTGTCATAACACTGATCAGTCAGGTATGACTCTTTGCAACCCCATGGACTTGCAGTACGCCGGGCTTCCCTGTCTTTCACCATCTCCCAGAGTTTGCTCAAACTCATGTCCACTGAATCAGTCAGTGATGCCATCCAACCATGTGATCCTCTATCATCCCCTTCTCCCCCTGCCTTCAATCATTCCTAGCATCAGGTCTTTTCCAATGAGTCAGCTCTTCACATCCAGAACTTGTTATGATACATAACTATTTAATCAGAAGCCGAATTACTCCAATCTTGGCCTCTTTGAAAGCCCTGGGAGGGGCTCTGGCAATGTGTTCACATGGTCACGTGGTGGTTTAGTCACTAAGTCACGTCTGACTCTTTGCAACCCCGTGGAGTGTAGCCCACCAGGCTCCTCTGTCCATGGGAGTTTCCGGGCAACAATACTGGAGAGCGTTGTCATTTTCTTCTCCAGGGGATCTTCCCCTTCCAGGGATTGAACCTGGGTCTCCTGCATTGCAGGTGAAAAATTTGTAAAAATAAAATATTTTAACAATGCTTGGTTAAGACAATTGTCTCTTTCTATGCCAGCTTCATCGTCTGTCTCCCTTTTCTCCATATGAGGTAGCATTGGAGTGACCATGAGTGTGTTTGGAAATCTGATTTAGGAGAAGTTGGGGGACACATTTAGGTTAGGTTTTGTGAGGCTTGTTCATGGGCTTCACTGCATTCAATGCAGAAAGTGCTCCCAGAGATACTCCTGTGGCTCACCATGTGGACCCTCAAGTGGCATCATGACTCAAAGGTACATATCCAAGGTCAGATCAAGACGTAAACAAACCCTACAGCACCAGGTCCAAGAAGTATGGTGAAAGTCGAAAAAAAAAAAAAAAAGCCAAAATTTAGAATGTGTGCAAGCAGAAGCTGGTCTGTGGAAAATTCTTCCAGCCAGATACATAAAACTGAAAACTGGATACTTGGTTTTCATCAATATCTAATCAAAACAAAGTTCCCTCTTGTCAGGAATAAACTCACAACTGAGCCTATACAATTATAAACACATTGTTTTGTTTTCTTTGGGAGAAAATCTTACAGAAGAGAATTTATCCAGATTCTAGTGCTTCTAAGGCAAACACATGTAGTAGTAGCACCAAAGTGAGTATTTGTGTCTGCAAAATTTCATGCTGTATAAATTTCAATTATCAAGAAAAAAATTGATTAACCATGCTAAAGGAAAAAACTGTCTTGTATTCAGATTACTATTTTGGTAATAGAATTTCTCTAAAAGTTCAAAAAAAGTATTTATTTAGAAAAAGCCAATTTAGAAAATTAGACAATATTATTAAATCATTTTATATGAAATAAAAAGTATGCAGCCAAAAAATTACAGAAAAAGTGTAACAGAGGTATGTCAAATAGTTAATTACAAAAAAAAAATCATTTTTCTAGATTTTGTGATATTCGTGAGTTTATTTGTAGTTTGCTATAATTTCTTTTCCCATTATAAATAAATATTCATTTTTTAAAAGCTACTAAAATTTTATAGGTTTCTGGTGTGGAAAATTAGGATCTGCCCCTAACCACTGTATATTATTTATTTATGATTTATTAACATATACAGTAAAAGCTAAAAATGTGTGGAAAGAATATGAAGTAACTTAGGGATCTTGTTTACCAAAGGCATAGAAAGAGGGGCCAGAGTGATGGGGATGCTGATTTCTCTGTATTTACAGCATTTTAAATATTCAGTAACTGGAATCATTAAAGCCTGGTATAAGTAAGCATCCAGTTAAATCTGAGAAATGGTTTCACTGATGGAATCATCTTTTAAGAAGTCAGGTGGGATAAGATGAGCCTCATTCTGTAAAATTGGATATCTTACCTCTATTTTTATTAAATAGAGGCAGTGAAATTAAGTGAGGTCAGAGGTAAAAGGACTTTTGCACATTATAAAATAAAACTGTCAAAAGTTATACAGTTTGCAAAATGACAATCTATACACAAGTATTTATAGTAAGAATGTCAATAATATTACCTGACATTTATTGAGTACTCATTTTATGATAGGTACTCTCCTATGCATCTGACATGCCTTTATCTCATTTAATATTCCCAATAAGTCTATAAGGGAAGTACTATTATTATTCCCATTTTATTTATCAGATCAAAGAGGTAGCTTTTTGATGGAATTAGGAAATATTAATTATATTTAACACCCATAAAATATTTAAGTCAATTGTCTCATTTCACTCAAAAAACATCTATCTGGGTATATGATGTTATGTAAAGGGTGGTGGGGGTGATGAGCAGCAATAATGCAAATAATCACTGAGTTCATTCTCTCAGTAGTTACTATATCATATATACTCAGTACACATCATGACACATCTCAGTTTAAATTCTAGGTAATATGAAGTAATGCACATAGGATTCTGGCTTTTCACTTAAATTTTTAATCCATATTCCACACTATTTCTTCTAAAATCAAAAGTCAGTAAGTTCAGAATGTTCTATCAAATTCAGAAGCTCCATGTTGGTGTTTATCTGTGGACTCTCTTTTTACCTAAAGCATTCTGAAATGCCACAACTTGTATCAGAATACTACAGTGTTATGAACCCCAAATTTCCATTAAGTATCATGCATCCAATGACTACATTTGCATAAAGCAAGGAGTATGTGCTGCAAACGGGGGTTGAAAGAGAAAAAATTCCCTGCCCACACAGAAATAGCCAATCAAATAATAAGGAGTAAAGAGAAACTCAGAGAACTCTAAAATTAAAGGGGGTAGGGAAAAACTGGAAAGAAAAAAAATCACCAGGCCAGATTCTTGGTAGACCTCACCCTGTCTCACTCCTGAACTGATTCAGAGTCCAGTAGCTTTATTCCCAATGCCCTGAGTCAGGAGCAGGAGCTTTGACATTTCCTACCATGGTCAACAATGGAGGTGTGAAGGGGATCTCTGGTGAAGCCAATGGGGAAAAAGAGTTGGACAGACAGTTTCCTGCTGGAACGTGTTGGGAGCGTGTGGTGTTTCAGCCACAGGCTCCCAATGATGGAACTTATGTTGCTGAACATGAAGATCATTTCAGCACCCTACAATTATGTGCCTAATTAAAATTAAGAAATTAGAACACAGTTAAAAGGAATAATATTTTGCTCACAGCTAATTTCATTAAAGTATTAATGAACAGGACTCTTTTTATGGCCAGAGGGCAACCACTTTCCACAGAGTACTTCCATGCCAGCTAATTTATTCATGCATGAAAAACAATCCAATGAGAAATGAGGGAGCTCAGAACTGCTGGTCCTAATTAAAATATTTAAAACACCAAGTCTCTTTTCTTCCATCTAGCCAAATACCTAAGCTTGAGCCAGCATGGTGCCAATTAACATGGAAAAAGCAAACACAAACACCCATGGTTTCTGATTAAAGAGCACATTATGGTAGCATGCAATACATTGTTCAGCACATATATGTAAATGTTTAATTAACCCATGTCTAAATCTCAGCAACATTCAAAAATAGATAATTTAATCCCTAAACAAGTGTCGATCTGTGGAGGGGAGACACTGACTTATATATTACAGTGTTTTATTCTAACCTAATTTGAAGCAGTCATGTGCTCACCCTGCTCAAGTGTTTCTTAAGGCAAAGAGCAGGGAGGAGATTCTTAGCTTGGAAGATTTCTCTTCCTAGAGCAGCAAGATTGTTTTTGCGAAATTGTTACTCGCCGAAGACTTGTGAAAGAAACTAGGTTAGCCTTAGGTGATAGGAAATTTTTCATTAATAATGTAGGGGGAAGTCTGGACCTAAACCCATTCACCAGCCTGGACAGCAATGACAATACACATACACACACTCCCACACACACCCTCTCCTCTTTGTTAACTAAAGACCTGTCTGTCAGAACAAACTCCAGAGACATCACTGCCTTGGAAGCATGTCAGAGAGAAACATTTGAAATGGAGATCAAGATTTGAAAACCTTACTAGTATTAACTTGAACTTTATCAATATGTTAGAACCAATTCTAGAAGGGGAATTAACATTTCATAGCTGAAATAGTTTTAAGCACTTTCACTCTAGTTATCTCTATCTAGTTAACTGTCCCTTGAGGCAGGCTGAGCAAAGGAAACCAGAGATGAGAGCAATTAAGTGACTTGGCGAAGATCATGATCAGCATACATTACAGCCAGAACTTGAACCCATGTCCTTCAACTCCAAAATCACCCTACTATGTAGCAACTTTGCAGAACTATTAAGAACTAATAATTTTTCTTTACATAAGCGATATAATCTTAAGAAATCTAATTACCAACCTTTTGGCCATTAAAAATCATCTGTAGTTTGCTTTTGAGCACTTCTTGGAGGGGGTTTGGTGGGGGGGGCGGTTAGGATATATTACACAACTTTTACTCCTAGGGTTTCTCATTGTTTTTCCAACAACAGAAATCATGGGATTTTAGACAAAGATCTGAGAGGTCATCTTGTCCACAGGGTTTCAAACTGTAGCAGCAGAATCCATTTTCAAACATAATCTTAAAACCTAACAGCAGTATACTGACACCAGCAAAAGCAGAGCCCTCTGTTGGAGAAGGTGAATCTTACTGCCCGAGATGGAAGCTGAGGCACCATCCCAGAACTCATCTTCTAAAGAATCCTGCAGGAAACAGGGTCCAGAGAGTTGAGGACACAAGCAACGTAACAGACCTAGAATTTGCTGAGAGTAATCTTGACCACTTGCCCGGTTCTTTTTACCATGGTCCCTGATGGAATCAACAGAGACCATAGTGCAGGTAAAATTACAAGAGCCAAAAAGAAGTGAGAAGTTTCATGCAAGATTACCAATGACAATTAAAGAATGTGTGGCCATGAGGAAGGTTGGTGCACAAAACAAGAGGTGAGATTGGAGGCAAGAGGCTTACAACAGAAGCATGTCTCTTATACCCACAACTGCAGACTCTTCATTTCACTTCCCTAGGCCCCAGATTCCTCAGCTGAGAATGGAGTTAATAACTCACAGACCTTTTTTAAGAATAAAAAAATGAATGAACATGCCATTACAAAAGCACATCACATTGCATTGTAATTGCTCTCCTGTCTATTTCTCCCACTAGACTACATTTATTCCAAGATAATGCTTTTTACTATCTCTTTATCCTCAGTGCCTATCTGGAAAAGGTAATTCATTAGCATTGGACGATATTATTGAATCCTTAATGTTAGTATTAATCCCTAACATATACTAAGCATTTACTGTGGTTAACACAGACACTAAATATCTGATTTTACATATTTATTCCTCATAACAATCCATAGACTGATATTATTATTGTCTTCATAGCACAACTAAAATCCTGAGACACAGAGAAGCAATTTGCTTGCCCAAGTTTCCAGAACCACTAAGCTGTGGAGACGAGATGCATATTGTAATGGTTCAACAGCAGAGTCCAAACCCTTATTCACTATGTTCTTCAACAGAGATATTTATCAGCTAGAGAACAAAACAAGTTTAATAGATGGAAAGCCATGTGAAACACAGCACACATTCACTGAGAAACAGGAGATGCAAATTCAAAAAGAGTTTTGTTTTCCATGATTGTGCTCGTAAGCAGAAGTTAGGAATGTTTAGAGTACATCTCTGATCTCTAAGGATGATGCTGTGGAGTCCAAGTTTCTATCACACAGCTCTCAGAAGGATCACTGATCTGATTCAACAAGACTCAAATATGCAACAGCCAAAGGAAGAGAGGAATCACAGGAGTGGGGAGGAAAGAGGGACCATGAGAACAAGGTTCATGATGCACCAGGAATTAATTATTCCTGTGATCATCAGCCTCACTATCCTCATACCTACATACACAAAAACCCATGCTAAACAGTGAAGTTGATGTGTCTGGTTATGAAGGAGACTGATGAGAATCAGCAGAAACTGGCATCAGCCCTCTCTCATATTGAATCACTCTTCTAAAATATAAGCAGACTCAGCAAGGCTTTATAGAAACTCTAAGTGATATAGCCATACTTGATCATGAAGGAAAGCTGTGTACACTTGGGTTACATCCCAGATATTTTCAGGGGCTTTTTAAAGACTTTTTTTTATTCTTTAAAAAAAATTACTTATTTTTAATTGAAGGATAATTGCTTTACAATATTGTGTTGGTTTCTGACATATATCAACATGAATCAGCCACAGGTAAACATATGTCCACTCCCTCTTTAACCTCCCTCCCATCTCCCACCCCATCCCACCGCTCTAGGCAGTCACAAAGCCCTGGTTTGAGTTCCCTTTTCAGGGACTTTTTATTGGGAAGTCATGATTCATATTATAGTCAGAAATGGAATAAAGTGCTGGATGGACCACTATGTAATACTCTTCATTAGATTTCACATTTAACTGGTAATTAGCAATTACACTGATATATATAAAATCTCTCTTTGAAGGTAAGATGGGTTACATGTTCCTGGGTCTCTAATATGCAGATGGCATTGATTAAGCCCTTGGTGATTATAGCATTTCAATTATTAAGATGATTTCAAGGAAAGAGCTAATACCTCGTCACTTTATCTCCCAAAACTTTCCTATGTCTTATGAAATTTCTCAGTTAGAATCTGAATTAAACAAAATGCATTTTTTTAATATTCTAGCAACATGCAAGTATTTCAAACATTTGACATGTCCTCCAAAACAGTCAGTATGAGAAAACTGGATTTTTCAAAATGTTTGTTTGTTTTAAATTCTCTCTCCATAAGCAAGTTTTTGAAATTTTCACGTTCAAGAGAAAAAAATAAAATAAAAGCAACAAAGCAGATCTTCAAGACAGGGCTTGCATTTTTATGCATCTTTAGCCAGACAAACATTCGTCCTCCCCAGAAGTGGGACAGCTATTCTGAAGAATGTAAACTTGCTGTTTTCTCAATATGCAGATAGGCTGTTGTCACAGATCCCCATAGTAATGAACAACTTTTCAATATTTAATAAGCCTGGCATTTCTGTCCCCAGGCAGAGAGTGCAGACGTTTGGTATCCAGCTACTAACTGACCATTAAAATACAGAATCTCTCTTTAAAATGTGCTTCACAAACAGGCTGCATCACCTGCAGTGGGTGGCGAGTGCTGTCCTCGGCCAGGAGGTGGCCTGTTATCCCGCCTGAAGAGGGCTGGCAAGGAGCAAGCAGGGCTATGCTTCTCAATACTCTAACACGGGCTATAACACAACACTGCTTAGAAACAGTTTTTTAAAAGGAAGGGAAAGTCCATCAACAGCCCTTTTGTTTGCAATGTTGTTAGCACCAGCAACAGCCAAGCAAGTGGTAATTAGGAAATCAGCCTTGGGGTTTTGTTTTTTCTTTTTTTTAAGTGAGAAAACATGAAATTATTCTTTCCATTCTTTGAATATGTTGTTTCCCTTTTTTTTTTTTTCATGTTTGCTTGTACACAGGAATGTTTTATGCTGTCTCTGGTGTGCTGTGTGAGTGTGAATGTATTGCAACAATAACGCTCACTAATTGGACAGAGGAGCCATTATTTAGTACAATATTTGAGCATTTTAACAGTGGCTTTTCCCCCCTTTAATCCAAGGAGTAAAAACTAATGTGAATGTGATTATATGGAAATTCAGAAAATCATTAATACAATTGCATCATTTTCTGAATAATGGGAAAGCTAATATAATGAGTTCTCCTTGCTCTTACTGAGCATTAAGAGAACTTGTTGGGTTGTAACTGTAATTCCATGTTAACACAAATATTCCCAGGATCACATCAAGCACACAGATGTGAAAATTCTTGATTGGGCCCGCTGCAAAAACTACTGTTACCATCTCTTTATAAGACATGATTGCTTCTTATTCTCTTTCAACATCAGTAGAAATTGTGTTTTTCAGTACTGATTTTTATAAGGAAACAAAGTAATTATTTTCTTAATCATTTCAGAATAGCTGCACACAGAATGATGAGAGGAATAATGAAGATGCAGGTGATAGGTGACTGACTTCCTAGCAGAGGATCAGCTCTAATCACCGTTTTCCATCAGTACAACCCCAACCCATGTCTCTAAAATGACAACTCTATGGTCTGTGGGCCACTTTCCAGGAATATTAATTCTAAAACTATTTATGGTCATTTACTGCCACGCATGAAAGGGAGCAAACCTGTTCTGTGTTATGTCAGGAAATAAAACGAAGACCAGGAGATAAAATTACAATAAAGCAAGTTCAGGACCCTCATGAGAACTTCCAAGCAGAATTGTACAGTCAGCAAAAAGGAATGACATTAGGCCATTTGTAGAGACATGGATGGACCTAGAGACTGTCATACAGAGTGAGGTATGTCAGAAAGAGAAAAACAAACATTGCATATTAATGCATACATGTGCAATCTAGAAAATGGTATAGATGATCTTATTTGATAAGATCATCAAATAAGATCTTCTTTGATAAGACAAGAAATAGAGACAGAGGTACAAATGTATGGACATCAAGGGGAGAAAGGGGAGATTGGGAATGACATAAATACTATTGATAATATGTATAAACTAGATAACTTAATGAGAACCTACTGTATAGCTCAGGGAATCTTACTCAGTGTTCTGTGGTAACCTAAATGGGAAGGAAATAAAAAAAAAACTGGGGATATATGTACACATATAGCTGATTCGGAGAAGGCAATGGCACCCCACTCCAGTACTCTTGCCTGGAAAATCCCATGGATGGAGGAGCCTGGTGGGCTGCAGTCCATGGAGTCGCTAAGAGTCGGAGATGACTGAGCAACTTCACTTTCACTTTTCACTTTCCTGCATTGGAGAAGGAAATGGCAACCCACTCCAGTGTTCTTGCCTGGAGAATCCCAGGGACGGAGGAGCCTGGTGGGCTGCCGTCCACGGGGTCGCACAGAGTCGGACACGACTGAAGCGACTTAGCAGCAGCATAGCTGATTCACTTTGCTGTACCGCAGAAACTAATACAACCTTGTAAAACAACTATACTTCAACAAAAATTAATTTAAAAAAGAACTGTGCAGTCATGGAATGAACAAGGTAACTTACAAAGTAGGGATCCTCAAAGAAAGGGTGAATGAGTGTCTATCATGGACACTACTAGCAATGTTTTAAGAAAAAACATTAGCATATTTTTTAAAACCTCATGTGAAATCACAAAATATAATAAAAGTGAAACAGCTCTGCTCTGGTTGAAGTAGAAGACATAGAACTCCATTCAGTTTTAACCCCCAAAGCTCTTCAGGCAACTCCACAAGGCTCCAAGGAACACAGTTTTAAAAACACTGCTATAAAAAATATTCCTCAACAATGTAGAAGATCATACTAACCCAGCAATTTTCAAATTTTCTATACTGGGAAACACAGGGCAATGATAATTAACATATAGAACTTGAACCCATGTGCACACCCAGATTTAAACATTCCCCCAAAAAACATTATGAGGAAGCAAAGCAACACAAAATTCGCAGGCAAGTGTGAACAGTTCAAGCAGTTCTCAGACAGCTGGTTTTAACCTGGCCCACCTCACCCATTCAAGAAATCTCACAGAAGACAAGAGAGTTAGAAATATTACTGAGGTAGCCTTGTTCTACTCTAATTTGCCAAAATAATACGTTAAGAAATATTCACAACTTTGAGTACCTTACTGATAGTGATCAATTCTTTGGGTCACACCTCACCACTGACCACAGCACACCTGGGATAACCATGGGCTTAAGACCTTCAATGACAAATGAATTGACACCCATAGCCAGACCAAAGCCCCAGAGCTGATTCTACATGCTAGTTAACACTGGAAAAATGATGAACATTTGGGACCTCCTTGCTGGTCCAGTGGTTGAGAATCTGTCTGCCAATCCAGGGGACACCAGTTTGATCCCTGGTCCAGGAGGATCCCAACTGCTGTAGGCAACTAAGCCCACATACCGCGACTACTGAGCCCTCGTGCTCTAGAACCCATGCTCCGCAACAAGAGAAGCCACCACAAAGAGAAGCTTTAGGACCATAACTAGAGAGTAGCCCCAACTCGCTGCAACTAGAGAAAGCCTGGGCACAGCAACAAAGATCCAGTGCAACCAAAAATTAAATAATTTTTCTTAAAAAGGTGAACATTTTTATGAAATACTGCAACCACTTTAAAGTCTCCAAATGTTGGGGATTTTATGTATAAAAACACAGTGGTCAATTTCTCTCTATGAAGTCAGAGGGTGGGGCATTATACAAAAATCAGCCTGAGGAAATTTTACTGCTCCTGCTCCTTTGAAATTCTTGCAAAGCGCTCAAAGTTTAGATCTATCTACATGGTATAATTTAAAACAATGATGTATCTTTTTAAGCAAAGAACTTTTTTGAGTCTTTTGTATGTAATTTTTCACATACATTAACTCTCTGAGGTTTCACAAGAATCCCATAGATGGCTAGTGTTCTTACCCCCTTTTTATAGATGTGGACACTAAGGCTTAGAGGAGGCATCTAAAGTAGCTCAGCAGACTCTACACAATAGTTAAGTTGCAGAGATGGGATTTGAACCCAAGCCAATCTGACCCCAAAGCTCACAAGCTTAACTTCTACACTACACAAGAAGCCTGAAAATTTCTACTGTCCATGAGGAGACTGAAGCAGTAGCTCACCAAAGAGCTAATTCTCAAATTGTTACCGGAGCTCCTTTATCTCTCATCTATGCTGTTATTGAGCAACAAAAGAAAAAGAAATAAACAGCAGAGGTGACACAGTATTGTAATTATCTTTCAACTAAAAATAAATTAAAAAAAAAAAAGAACAGAGGTGAGGAATTGGAACAAGGGTGTGGCTAAGCTACTTTTCCTGCAAAGGGCAAAAAAAAAAAAAAAAAAAAAAGCCAAGAACTCAGATTAACTCACCCAAAGGTCAAAAGAAAATTTTTTTCCTTTTGCGGCAAGTTAGTTGCCACTCCTGGGCAGCTAACGTAGGACTCCAGGGGGCGCTGACTCTCTGCTGTACTCAATGCAGGACTGAGAAGCCTCTTGGGAACTAGCCCTGAGCAGGCCACAGGAGACCTGTGGCTCTGCCCTGTGACCAGCACAGCAGTAACACTACTGACAAATACCTAGAGACTTCATTAGAATTGCAAAGCCTCCTAGCCATCACAGAATTGGATCCTCAAAACCAACCTTGTTTACAAATAAAGAAATTGAGAAGCAGTACAGTAAGTCTCCTACATACAAACTTTCAAGTTGGTAACTTTCCAAGGTGCAAATATGCATTTGCATGTCCACTAATGCCACGCATGAGTGAAACTGCAGCTTACCCTCCGTCTCCTGTTGCTGATGATCCTTCAGTTCTACCATCTTCCACCTCCTCTCCCTCTTCCAGGCAGTAACTCTCTTCTTGTCTGTTCACTCAATGCCATATTTTATACTATACACTACTGTACTTTTCAAAGTATGTAAAATACAAGATTAAAAATGTTTTATTTTTGTTTGCTTTTTATGTATTATTTGTGTGAAAAGTATTATAAAACTTATTATTGTGTATCCAGTTGTGTTAGTTCGGTACCTAGGCTAACTCTATTGGACTAAGAAATCGGACTTGCGAACATGCTCTCTGAATGGAACTCATTTGTATGCAGGGAACTTAATGTACCTGAATCTTGCAGAGGTGAGGCACAGATCTCCTGATGTCAGAGTACCTCCTTCTTATCACATCCCTTGCTACAGACATTACTCACTTGCTAGACAAAGAGTAGAACCTCGGTATAGGTGGGCAGCCTGTGACCTGGGTTCACAGCCTGGCTCCACCATTGTTCAGTTGTTAGATAACCCTTGGCAGGTTACTTAATCTCTCTAACCCTGTTTTCCAAGCTGTAAAATGGGAGTCATAATAGTACATGTCTCATAGAGTTTTTGTTAATTGTTAATTAATTGAAATTAAATGACAATGTATATCAAGAGTAATCAAAATGGGGCCATATGGGAAAATAACTAAAAACATAGTGGATATAAATATTTGATTGATTCACTTTGCTACACACCTGAAGTGCTAACATAACATTGTAAATCAACTATACTCCAATAAGAATTTTTTTAAAGGATAGTGAACATATATCCATTGCTCCCAAAGATGTCCTCTTGACTTGATGTAATCACTCTCTCCTAGATGTCTCCCTCTTCCAAGCAAATACCATTCTGATTCATGTCACTGTAATTGAGCTTGTATATCCTAGAGCTTTAAATAGATAGAATCATATAGCTTGTACTCTTTTGTCTGGCTTCTTTCACTCAACATAATCATTCTGAGAGTCATATATGTTGTTGCTTATATAGAAAGTTCATTTCTTTTTATTGCTGAATAGTATGCAATTACATGGGTATATCACTATTCGTTGATGGCTTATTGATGGCCATTTGCATTGTTTCCAGTTTTTGGCCACAATAAACAAAACTGCTATGAACATCTGTGTATATACCTTTGTATGTGTGTTAGTCACTTAGCCGTGTCCAACTCTTTGCAACCCCAAGGACTGTAGCCCCACCAGGCTCCTCTGTCCAGGGAATTCTCCAGGCAAGAATGGGTAGCCATTTCCTTCTCCAGGGGATCTTCCTGACCCAGGGATTGATCCTGGGTCTCCTGCACTGCAGGCAGATTCCTTACCATCTGAGCTATAGGGAAGTCCCTATACCTTTGTATGGATATATATATATATATATTTTTTTTTTTCTTCCCTCTTGGCTGGAAACAACTTTGAGTGAAGTGGCTGAATCACATGGTAAGTGTATGTTTAACTTTATCAGCATGAGAGTTCCAGTTCCTCCACAGTTCTATCAACACTTATTATGGTCAGTCTTTAAGCCATTCTAATGGATGTCTCATTGCGATTCTAATTAGCATTCCTCTAATGCCTATAGATATAGAGCTTCTCTTCATGTGTTTATTTGCCATCTGTATATCTTCCCTTGTAAAGAGTCTGTTGAAATGTCTTGCTTGTGTTGTAAAAAAAATTGGGTTGTTTTCTTACCATTGATTTTTGAAAGTTCTTTATTTATTCTGGATAGAAGTCCTTCATCAAATATATCTTTACAAATTAAAGAGTAAAGCAGAATGGCTAGTAATAGTAAGCATTCATCAAATGTTAGTGTTTATTACTCATTATCCACTCATTTAAGAAACCTGAATCATATATTGCTATTCTCCTCCAGGCCTGTGTGCTTGGGCCTGATGATATGTGACAAACTCTGCCCAAACGTTACTTACAGTCCTTGAGAGACCAACACGAGGAGAGGTTTATAAAGCAAGGGAGGGGGGAGTAAAATGATACCGGCAAGTTATAATATCATACAGGTACATAAAATGTCATTTTATCTAGAGCAGCCAGCCAAGATGCTCTAAGAGAGTTTATGAAGCAATATCTTTAATTCTAAGAACAATGCTACAAATTGAAACACAGTTTCAAGTTAAATATGGATGTCACAATACTTTATAAAAACAAACAACAAGCTCCTAAGATTTAGAGTTGAAGACTCTTAGTTCAAATCCCAATTCTATAACCTACTAACCTTATGACTTTAAGAAAATAATTTAACTTCTCTGAACCACAATCAACTCATCTCTAAAACTGAGATAGGAACGTCCCTGGTGGTTCAGTGGTTGAGAATCCGCCTTCCAATGGAGGGTACATAAGTTTGGTCTGGGAAGATTCCACTTGCCTCAAAGCAACTGAGCCCACACACCAGAACTACTTAGCCTGCCCTCTAGAGCCCACAAGCAGAAACCACTGAGCCCGCATGCTGCAACTCCTGGAACTCAAGCACCTAGAGCCCACGTTCCACAACAAGAGAAGCCATGGCAATGAGAAGCCCACACGCCGCAACTAGAGTAGCGCCTATGCATTGCAGCTAGAGAGAGCCTGCATGCAGCAATGAAGATGTAGCCCAGCCATAAATCTAAAAAAATAAATATATAAAACGGAGATAAAATAATAATACACTTCACAGGTTTGTTAGGCAGAAGGAATGATGTACATGAAAGTGCTTTGTAAATTTTCAACTGTGATTATAATTATTACTAATTACGGGGTGTGGGGGAGGGGAACAGGAGGATAAAGAAGTAGAGATAAAGGAGGACAGAAGGAGAAACACTTGAGCATTTGCTGAGGGCCCTGGGCAGCCACAACCAGCAGGGGTCCCGCCATGCTCCCATGGTCTCAGGTGTGCACAAGTATGATGTCTCTCATTAAAAACAGCAGACAGGGATGCACCCCAAAATTTAAATGTGCACAACCAGTTCCCTTCCATGTAGTCAGCTTTCTTCTTATTCACAGCCTGTATAGACTCTTCTGAGATTCAGGCATCTTTACTTCAGGAAACCACATTGCCCCTCTGTGAATGTGTGCAACTGGAGGCCACATTGTGCCTCCATCCTGGGAGACTTTTTGTCCCCTGGAGCTCACTCCCTAGTCACAAAAAATGCCACTACCAGACACAGGCACGTGGGTAGGCAGCCCATCCCAAGCTATCTGAAGAAATGTTTCTGTTCACCATGATCCCTCTGGAGGCTGTGCCAAGCAGTACTGATTAGAGCCCCAAGAGGGGTCCTCTGAGGTTGCTAAATGGACAAAGACAGTGAACCTGGGAAAAAACTGGCTTCATAAAAGCGCCTAGGAACTGACAGAATGATGAACAGAGCAAGACAGCAGGGTGGAAAGGAAAGGTCATATGTGCCAGACTGGGACTTTAGACTTTCTTACAGAGAAGGTATAAAGGTAATTCAGTCCACTCAATGAAAATCGGTAAAAGCTGTTTCTAAAATTTTATGAGGCTATGAATTCAGTTTTTTTTTTTTTCAAAGAAGCAAAACATTCTCTTAAGCAATATACAGAAATGGGAAGCTGAGGCTAACAGTAGTAAAGAGTACAGGCTTTGGGGACTTCCCTGGTGGTCCAGTGGCTAAGACTTGGAGCTCCAAATGCAGGGGGGGCTTGGGTTGGATCCCTGCTTAGGGAACTAGATCCCACATGTCACAACTAAAACCTGATGCAGCCAAATAAATATTTAAAAGAAATAAAAGAGTACAGACTTTGTAATCAAACAAAATTCCAGTGCTTTCATTTACTCACCATGTGGACATGGGAAATTATTCATTGCTCACAGCCTCAGTTTATTCACCTGCAAAAATAGCTAGTATTTACTAAGGCTTGATCAAACTAAAATGAACTACTTAATTATGTAAAGCACTTACCAAAGTTCCTGGCACATAGTGAGTGCTATGAATTGGAGTTACTATGGATGAATTAAAGCAGCACGAAAAAAATGATGATGTTTACCAGCACACTGACTAGCATCGACTGCCCTGAACTCGCCTCCCCAGTGCAATTCCTATCTTCCCAGAATAGAGAGTGCAAACTGTAGACTTCCAGAAATAAATTCCATCTAGGCTATCAGAAAATATATATAATAAACATCAAAGTGAGGAGAAAAAATTCAGATCGAGTCGGTCCAAACATTTCGGTGTTGTGAGAAACCTATATGCAGGTCAGGAAGCAACAGTTAGAACTGGACATGGAACAACAGACTGAGGCTCCAAAATCACAGCAGATGGTGATTGCAGCCATGAAATTAAAAGACGCTTACTCCTTGGAAGGAAAGTTATGACGAACCTAGATAGCATATTCAAAAGCAGAGACATTATTTTGCCAACAAAGGTCCATTTGGTCAAGGCTATGGTTTTTCCAGTGGTCATGTATGGATGTGAGAGTTGGACTGTGAAGAAGGCTGAGCACCGAAGGATTGATGCTTTTGAACTATGATGTTGGAGAAGACTCTTGAGAGTCCCTTGGACTGCAAGGAGATCCAATCAGTCCATTCTGAAGGAGATCAGCCCTGGCTGTTCTTTGGAAGGAATGATGCTAAAGCTGAAACTCCAGTACTTTGGCCACCTCATGCAAAGAGTTGACTCATTGGAAAAGACTCTGATGCTGGGAGGGATTGGGGGCAGGAGAAGAAGGGGACGACCGAGGATGAGATGGCTGGATGGCATCACCAACTCGATGAACATGAGTTTGAGTGAACTCCGGGAGTTGGTGATGGACAGGGATGGTCTATCACCTGAAGAGTCAGACACGACTGAGCTGGAACTGGAAGCACCACTAAATACTTTTACATCAGTTTATGGTGGGGAGGGAATCATCATTTCTGTAAGCAAAGTAAAGTTCTCACTTGCCACTGGAAAACAGTCAGTCACAAAAGTTAAGAAGCTAAAGAAAGCACTAATTTTCAAGCCCTTTAATACTTAATCTGGTTCTACACATAACACAGACAGATGGAAAGTATAAAATAGGGTTTCAATGTATAATTTGTGATCTCACTGTTAGCAAAACACAGGTTCGTGTGCCTGATGCACAGCAAGACCAAACAATACCAAACGTTGGAGTTTGAGGCAGAGAAAGGTTTATTGAAGGCCATGCAAGAAGATGGGTGGCTCATGCCTTAAAACCCCCAAATTCTTCAAAAGCTTTCAGCAAAGCCCTTTTCTAGGAAAGGTGAGGAAGGAGTATAGTTAGTTTCTGCAAACTTCTTGGTATCAGAACCTTTGTGCTTGAAGTCAAGTTGTGGTCTGGCAATGATGTTCCTGTAAATCTCCACCAAATAAAAGTTACTCTCCATTCTGATGAGAAAGGGCAAGGTTCCAAGGCACAACTTTCACCCTCCAAGGTCCAGTCCTGGCTAAGAGGAAGTAGATCTCAGCTGGAGACTTCCTCAGGACAAGATCCCCAGACTCTGCCTAGCTGTCACTGCTGAGGAAGCCAGGAGCCCGATCCAGCGGGGCCTCAGGCTCCTCAGGCCACCAGCCCGGCGGGGGCCAGTCCTGAAGACTGATCCTATGTAGACGGCAGCTGCAGTTAGGTCTCAGAGACAGGGATGCGGGAGGGGTTCACCAAGACCTCAAGGCCTGGGCCAGGCCAGTGGGCGGCCCTGGCGAGGGCTCTGAACCCTGCAGGACAGAGCCCCCAGACTGTTGCCTGGGGCCCCCCAGCTCACCCACTCAGGGCCGAGTGACCCAGGGCAGGGTGAGCTAGAGGGTCCCGGGGAGGAGGCTGGGATCTGCCTCTTAGCTCACTCTCCGCGTGACAGCCACCACTCCACCACCTGTTGGATGAATCCCCCCACTAACAGCCACTCATTGACAATCACTCATCGCTCAGTGACAGTTGGTCGCTTGGGGCGAGGCCTACTGTAGCACCGACCAGTGGCTGAGCAGGACTTCGGGGTAACCACTCACTGCCTGGCAACAGGGTGGGTGTTTTAATGGCCCACAGCAACTGAGGGTTGCTAAGGGCTGTGCTCAGTGGCACTCTATTACAATTAGACAAAGGGATTCCATTCAAAAGCCATAATCCACAGAGTATGATCAAGGCCCAGCAGCCAGGGTTCTCCCCACAAGGAGAGTATTAAGAGGGCATTGAGCTATTAATAATATTCGGATAGAAATACCTGCTCAGGGAAGAAGTCCTTTTGAGAAGAAAAGAAGCCATTTTCTGACAGCCTTGGGCAGGTGACCATGGCTGAAAACAACACTACACATGTCTTCTGGGCTATTTATCTTTATCAGCACCATTTTTACAGGCAAATAAAGTATCTGTTCCCAAGAGAACCCCCACTATTAAAACTTTCAGAAATCTCCTCCCTGCTACGATCACAATCACTACACAAACACATACACACAAATGCAGCTGTGGGACTCTCCTTCATTAATGTGACCTTCTACTGCTCTGTCTAACCCTACATGGGGCTCTGGTGACAACTTGGGCTGACTTTTTTTGGAGAACCTAGCTCTTCACTCCTAAGTCGGAAGCATGTCCCCTTACCCTGCTCCATTCAGTGATCAGAAAATCCATGAGACAATCTTCTCCCTCGGAACAAAAGGGCTTCCAGGATGTTTCATAGGCTCCTCTCTGTGGGTTTGAAATTATACACAGCAGTGCCAAAGGTAAGGTATTTCTAGAGGTTTCTTTCCCTTTTTATTCCAGTTATAGGTGTTTTTTCATTTTTTTATTCCTGCTCCCTCTCCCTCTTGTGGTATCTATTTGTGGCCTACAGCAATCACTTTAGACTTTTTAGACACGTCTGGATAGAGATAGATGACACAAGTGATCTACTTATCTTCCTTTCCCATCACCAATAAAAGTGACAGCCCGCCTAATTAGGCCTAATAAAGCAGCCGCAGAGAGAGTGGCGCCACGGCGATCTGAAGAGAGATGGCGCTGACCCGGAGATTCAGGTGCTGCCTTAAGGCATTGCTGCTATTACTTTATCTCCAGTACATTACAGCTCGGCTCATGCCATATTCAAATGCAAGTAGCATGTTTTTCTCCTCAATTCTTAGATCAAGAACAAAAAAAAAAAAGAACCCCATCTAATCAAAAAAGGCACTGACAATTTTTCAGCCCCACATTAAAAGCAAAGAGTCATTCAGAACTGTGCACTCCATATTCTATTTTATAATATCACTTTAAGCTATTGCTTTGAATCTCAGACATTTCTTTGTTAAGAAGGAAAATCAAAAATTCATCAGAAGAAGTTCTTTCTTCCCCCTTCTCTCTCTCTCTCTTTTTTTCTTCCAGGGCTAACATGGGGTTTGGAGCTGGAACCAACATTTGTAGAAGTTAGCAGTCCTTAAGCAATTATTGGCGGTGAGAGTTTGACACGCGGGAGAGTTGTCAACAACTGACTTTAAACAAAGTGAAAGGAAAGAGAAGTAAATGGTGCTCTCAGCAAAATTAATACACAGGCCTGCAAATTAATGATGTCATTTATTTTTTTAAAGAAGGGGAAAAAAATTTGAACTATGCATGAAACAGCATTTTAAGTACATCTTTGCAAAAATTATCAGATTGTCAAAGGGCATCAAAGTGAACTGAGTCTGCAACTACTCATAATATTTCCACATATGCTAAATGCAAAACTTATCTTACTTTATTCTCCTATTCTGTAGCAATTATTTAAAGCTATTAGAAAGGGGAAAGTGTCCTTGATCTGAAGTCCCAATGCTTGTTCTATGCTGCTGCTGTTCTATAGCATTTATAATAAGAAATATAACCCCCATCTCCCCCATTTAAGCAAGCATGCACACACACACTCACACACACACGAATACACATTCTCCACTACTTACTATTGGCCAAGTGCTACTTGCCCCGAGCATTCTATCTTACTTTACATCCATGGTTTTGACTGCTTCATATATCTAAGTAAGTTTCCCCAATCTCTACTTCCATCTATTAGTTCTGATCTTCTTCTTCTGTATCCAGAATGACACCCATCATCTTCTTAGCCTTGCCCAATGTGAACCCTCTTCAAACATCTCTCCTCTCCTACGTTCCCCACCACCAATGGTAGTTACAGCTCCCCTGAAGATACGCTGTGGTCCATGTTAAGTTCTCTTTGTTGTGCTTGCCAAGATGGGGATGCCATGTGTAACAGTCGTGGCCATCATCCATGGATCGCTTGCCAAGTGTTATGGACAATGACATATGTTCCATACAGTAGTTAATTACCCTGAAAATTCTGTGGAATAGGCATATTTTGTCCACATGTGCTAATTGGTGAAAGAACTTTCAGAAGTAATGTAATTTGTGCCAGGCTGCTCAGCCTATAATTTTCAGAACTGGAACTGGTACCTGCTGACTATTAGGACAGATCAGTTAAATGGGATGAGGGGGAGGGGCTTTAGAATTAGTGGCCAAGTTGTCTCACTTCATCATGAACATCCTTACAATTTATGCACCCTAATCACTTCTCCTGAACAATGGGATGGGCCTTTAGCTAAGTTTCTCGTCCCTACTATCCCTCCAAATACATCACATTATAAGAGCAATCCCCATTTCTTCACACACAGAAACTCTGGCTCTTCCCCCTATCAGCTGGGTAATGCTGGGAGACCCACTTACCTTCCCTGAGGACCAGTTCCCTGTTCTATAAACAGGGATGTATGACACTGCCTTGTAGGCTCTGATCAGGATCACAGAGGTTTCACGGAAAGAGCCTAGCACAACTGCCACTAACCACAAAGCTCAATTAAGAGCAATTGCTATTCTTATTGCCATTCCTATCTGTCATTCATACCTCACAACTCCTTGAAACCACAGTTGATGAGGTCTGCTGGGAGGTCAACTGTCGAAGGAGGGTAAGATCAGGCTTAGAATTTCATAGACCTAACTGGATTGGTGAGTTTGCCACTTCTCGTCTTGTGATGTTGGGAAAATCACTTACCTTTCAAGCCCTCAGCTTTAGCAATGATAAAAATTGGGTGTGATAACACTGTATGAGCACTTAAGAGTTGGTGAACACTTCCCTGGTGGTCCAGTGGTTAAGAATACAGCTGCCAATCCAGGCGAGATGGGTTCAATCCCTGGCCCGGGAAGATTTCTCATGCTGCAGGACAACTGAGCCCATGTGCCACAACTACCGAGCCTGCACACCAGAGCTCATGGGCAGCAACTACTGAGCTCACGTGCCCTAGAGCCCGTGCTCCACAGCAAAGAGTAGTCCCTGCTTGCCACAACTAGAGGAAGCCCATGCACAGCAACGAAGCCCCAGCACGGCCAAATTAATTAATAAAAAATTTTAAAAAGGATATGAGTAACCTAAAATTTCTAAAAAAGAATTGGTCAAAGTTCTAAATGTGATAACACAGAGAGAACCCCTAGTACTGCATATGACAAGCAGATCCTCTCATTAACCAGAAAGAAAAGGAGGGGCTACTATAACACTGCCTGCGTTCCATGCCAGGCATGTGCTAAGTGTTTCACATACATTCTTTGCTCTAACCCCCCACAGCATCCCTATTAGGTCTCTCCCTGAATCTCTATTTTATAGATGAGAAAAGTGAAGCTTTTCTAGTTGTCATGTATGGATGTGAGAGTTGGACCATAAAGAAAGCTGAGGGCCAAAGAATTGATGCTTTTGAACTGTGGTGTTGGAGAAGACTCTTGAGAGTCCCTTGGACTGCAAAGAGATCAAACCAGTCAATCCTAAAGGAAATCAGTCCTGAATATTCATTGGAAGGACTGATGCTGAAATTGAAGCTCCAATACTTAGGCCACCTGATGTGAACAACTGATTCATTGGAAAAAACCCTGATGCTGGGAAAGAAGGCAGGAAAAGGGAATGACAGAGGATGAGATGGTTGGATGGCATCATCAACTCAATGGACATGAGTTTGAGCAAGGTCTGGGAGTTGGTGATGGACAGGGAAGCCTGGCATGCTGCAGTTCATGGGGTCGCAAAGAGTCGGACATGACTGAGTGACTGAACTGAACTGACGCTTAGGGAGACCATGCAATTACACAGAAAGTAGCTGGGCTGGTATTTTAACCAAAGCAGCTTCCCTCCGGAAATAGTGCTCCAAGTGGGCTTAGATAATTACAGAGCCCCTTTCCTCCCTCTATGAAGACATCACTGACTAACAGCTCCACTCCTCCCAGTCCCGCCCCACCGACTCAGCACACAAACACAACTGCTAAACTCAGTCATACTAGGAAACCTTTCAAGCATACACCTACTGTTGGCACCTATAAGTGTGCCCTTGTTTCTATTACTTGCATTGCTATGCATCCCTCTCTTTTGTCATCCACCCTCCTTATATTTTCTCAAGAACCATGATCATACTTTTTATTTCCCTTACCTCTCACTGAAGTTCAAAGCCAATCAGAAAGCATTAGTAAAGGTTGTTGATGGAGCAAATGTGGTCACAGGGTTTGTACCATCACACGAAGGATGATTCATGTATGCCAAGGGCTCGTCTTCATTTTAAAGATAGAACACTTAGCTGCCATGTCCCATCATTTCCAGATAAAGTCCAGACCATGTCATATTGAACCGAACAGAAGCTGGGCTTCCTTTGTGGCTACTAGAAGTCCTAAATGGATGAACACTAGGTCAGAATGTTACCCTTAATTATTTTTTACTGTCTCTTTTTTGGGCTATCTACTCCCTGCTGTTGATTCAGCATCTTTTCAGTATCTCAGGGACTCAAATGTGAAATGATTCCTTCCCAGATATATTTCTAACCTCCACACCCAAGTTTTAAAACACATATGTCATACAAGGAATCTAATAAATCCCCTGTTTTGTTTAGTCTGATAATCTTAGCCAAAAGCAATTAGAGAGCTGTATTAGTATTTGGTTCATTTCAAAATGTTTGGGCATGCTTTGGGTTCTGAAAATCCATATGGTAACTCTTGGGAAGAATCCTTAGGGCCCCTTAGGGGTGTGCTTCTGTACCCAGGCGACCAGAGCAATGCCTACTGACAAGCATGTTACAAGCACGGCCAGTCTGTGGAAGGACAAATTATGGGAAAGAGTAGTGCTTCTCTTTTCTCCATTGCTGGTTAGAATCTACTGCAAGTGGAAAGTGGCTTTTGCACTCCCCATCACCGATTTGATGGGCATGAGTTTGAACAAGTTCTGGAAGTTGGTGATGGACAGGGAAGCTTGGCGTGCTGCAGTTTGGGGTCGCAAAGAGTTAGACACGACTGAGCAACTGAACTGAACCTTGGCTTTCTGCTCCCTCTTTTGCATACACCTCTTTTTTTATGTTTTGATACCACTGGTTTTTTTTTAAATATTTTAAAAATATTTATTTGGCTGCACCAGGTCTTCGTTGTGGCATGCAAACTCTTAGTTGCAGCGTGTAGGATCTAGTTCCCTGACCATGGATTGAACCTGAACTCCCTGCCCTGGGGGTATGGAGTCTTAGCCTCTTGACCACCAGGGGAGTCCCCCTTGAACACACCTCTGTAAGTAACTCATCAGTACACCAAATGCAAAGAAATACTCTTCTATAAAACACAAGTGGACACTGAGGGTCTGGCATTGCTCTCTCAGGGATTAACTGGTAACAAATGGCATTAGAGTATTTTATTTTATTTTTTTGCCACACTGCTTGGCTTGCAGGATCCTAGTTCCCTAAACCTGGGCCTAGCAGTGAAAGCACCTAACCTCTGGACCTTTGGGAGTTCCCAAGTCTTTAGCCCTTAATGCAATGAAACCACGAGCTCTCCCATGTACTCCTTTCCAAGGAAGACGCATATACACACAGATATATAGCTTTTAAAGGCAGACAATAGAAGCTATGACAAGAAAAAAAAAAAAAAACTTCATCTGTAAAGAGTTTTGTCAATAATCCCCTGGCAAGGATGGGTCTTTCTCCTTTTGAAGGCCATGTGCTCAGACATTCCAAGTTCCAGAACTGTTTGGTGAACTCCAGGTCAAAATGGGAATGACATTCCTGGGCTTTACTACAATGAGTGACTTTTACATTAAGTACATCTTCCATATCACAAAGAGGTTTCCTCTGGTCTGTAAAGCCCCCCGCTTTCCAACACTGATAGCACTTCTTGCCAGACGGGAAAAAAAATTGCTTTTTAAATATTGACTTTCTCAGTCACTGCCAAGTCCACCCAGTCAGCCGTGAACCACATGTGTTGCTGCCATCTTATATAGATCTTGAACTCCGCCACTTGCCAAGCAGCATCTCTAGGGCAAAAGCAAAGTTACAGTCATGACCCAGAGCTGAGATACCAGGCATCCAAGCTAGGAGCAAAGGAATCACTGCCTCACTTCACTTTAGGAGTCACTACTGAACCTCAAACTTTTCACTGCAATGCTCCTGAGCCCACCTTGCCCTGTGAAGTTCTTCTTTATCCACCCCTCCTCCTCCTTCTCATCACCACCACTAACAATTCCTCCCCCCCCTTAGAGGGATCTTTGAGGGGAAAATGAATCTAGTGGTAAGTTCTTTTTTAAAAAAAAATTATTTATTTAATTGGAGGCTAATTACTTTACAATATTGTAGTGGTTTTTGCCAAACACTGACACGAATCAGCCATGGGTGTACATGTGTCATCACCACTAACAATTATTTTAAGAGTTATAGCTCTCCTGGCGGCTCAGATGGTAAAGAATCTGCCTGCAATGCAGGAGACTGAGGTTCGATCCCTGGGTTGGGAAGATCCCCTGGAGAAGGGAATGACTACTCACACCAGTATTCTTGCCTGGAGAATTCCAGGGACAGAGGAACCTGGCAGGCTACAGTTCGTGGTGTCACAAAGAGTCCGACATGACTGAACCAACTAACACTTTCACATGCTAGGCATTCTCTTAAATTACTTTACACATTACTACCTTCACTATTTCTAAGAATAACAGCTAATACTTGGACAGTACACACTGTCAGGCACTGTCTTACAAATTTCACACACATAATCCTCACAACACCCCCAGGGGATAAGAACTCTTACCATCCCAGCTTCATAGCTGAGGAAACAGCACAGGGTAGTTAACACAGAAGTACATGAAGGGGCTGCACTTCAGACGCAGGCTGCCTGGCTCTAGGGCCTGCTGTGCGCATGTGCCCCTGATCCCAGGGGCAGACAGGCCCAGAGCAAGCAATCCTAGCTCCAGGTTTCTCTAGAGAGGGATTCAAAAGGGCTTTCTCTCGGGCTGAGTCTTGAAGGACGAGCAGGAGTAAGTCAGGGAGAAAAGAAAAGGCGAAGTGTTCCTGAAGGGAGGAATGGTGCACACACAGACCCGGGGGAGGAGGGACTTACTCAGGGCACTCCAGGCAGCTCTTGAAAGTCAGAGCAAAGGATGCAGAGGAGAAGGAGGAGGAGATAAAAGTAAAAGGTACTGAACTCAGTCTACGATGGCCCTGCTGGCTCGTCTAAAGTTAGGCCGAATGAGAACAATAACAGCCTCAAAATAATGTGAAATTTAGGGGACTGTTACACACGGGTTTCCTTTTCAGAACGATCCCTTGGTAGCCCTGTGGCAGTTATGCAAGACAAGAAAGGGAAACTAGTTGGGAAGCTTTGAGCATAATTTAGGTAAGAAACTATAAGGGTTTGAATGTCAATGTCAGTTATTATAAACTTAGGAGAAAATTCTCAGTCTTGACCATTTTGATATTGCTTTAATTAAAAATACCTGTCTAGATAGGGGATTTCTAAAGTCCTTGTCCTTTACAGCATGGGTCCCCGACCCCAGGGCCACAGAGCAGAAGGTGAGAGGTGAGGGATTGAGTGAAGTTTCATCTGTCACTCCCCATCACTCCCATTACTACCTGAACCATCCTCCATCCCCATTCATGGGAAAGTTGTCTTCCATGAAACCAGGCCCTGGTGTCCAAAACTTTGGGAAAAAAAAAAATCTTTTCTATCATCATCCTCTTTTACCTGATGCAACTTTTACCATAGGACTTCAAAGTGCATCCCTATATCTCTCTATATTATGTCTCATTTTGGGCCATGGTTCTTAAGTAAAACAATGCCCATAACTTACCAGGAAGTCAGTCACAGGCTGGCTGACTTCTTATAACATCTGTGCAGATAAATGATACCATGCCTGGCTCAAACTAGATGTTCATAAGTTTTATTGAAAAGAAATGAAATCAATCCAATGAAAACCTATCATTGGACGTAGGCATGAACAATTTTCACTTAATATTTCACAGCCTACATGTTATCCCATAATGTCCTCACAAAAGTCTATGCCGCTTTACTCCTTTTCTTTGGAAAGGTCTCTTACCAGGATGCCTTACTAAGGAAGCAGTGGTACAGTGATTCTGTACAGGGTGATCCACTGACCAAGAGACTGACAATCACTGCTAAGGGACTAACAAGATTTACAAGAATGATTCCTGATTATCCTCACAGTCACAAGGAGCAGGATTGGGGGACACTTGAAACAGTAGGTAACTCAAAAATGTCCCATAGACCACTAGGATTTTAGAGCCAGAAGACACTGGCCCAGAAAGATGAAGGGGTTTACCTGAGGTCACACAGCTAATTAACAGCAGCCTGATTCTTAATTCCTAGATCTGTATTCTTTTCACTATCCCATGCTGCCTGCTCATTTTGTGTGACAATATTAATAAAATATAACTAGAAACTTGATGGTATATAAGTCAAAGATGTGTAAATAATGGCAAACCAGCCTCAAAAATCCTAATGTTTAGTCTTATTTTGATGTTTGCTTGTTGGACGGCCACTTAATGGTTTTGAATTTCAACATTCCTCTTGGTCATAGCTGTAAATCCAGCAGCTCTATCCATGAGGCTGGATGCTTCCTTTTCCACAGCAGCTTCCCCTCTGCTCAGAAATCTGTGTCTCCAAGCCCTGTCTTCACCTCAACCTACAACCTCCTTTTCCTTCTTTTCTTTCATAAGCAAATTACCCAAAAGAATCTACACTCACAGCCCCTACATGCTCTGGGTCAAAGGTGGCCCCACCAGTTCTTAGCTGTGCAACTTGGGGCAAGACACTTAACCTCTCCATGGCTTGGTTTCCTTCTGTGTAAAACAGAACTATTAATAGTTCCTACACCCAGGTTACTGCAATGTTTAAATGAGATAACTGAGACAAAGCATATAAGCATTCACTCAACAAATAGTTGTCCATTGCCTGTTCCAGGAGGGATTCCCGGTAGAGGGGATAGAGCACTGACCCAGAATAAATGAGTTCTCATCTCCGCAAGGCTTCAGAATTTCACTTTTGGGAGTTGTTCTGCACCTCCTCAACTCCTGTTTGGATGCTTACAATAAGGCCCTTTACTTCCTTTTTAAACATTCATTTAAAAATTATTCATTTATCCATTTTTGGCTGCATCGGGTCTTAAGATGCTGCACGTGGGATCTTCACTGTGGCACACGGTCTAAGTTGCTCTATAGCATGTGGGATCTTATTTTCCCAATCAGGGATCAAACCCTCATCCCCTGCATTGGAAGGGTGGGTTCTTAACTACTGGACCACCAGGGAAGTCCCAGGCCCTTTACTTTCATATAAATAGAGTGTGCCTCTTTGCCTTAGAATTTAATGAAACTACAGTGGATTCTTAAACAACATGAGTGTGAATTGTATGGGTCTACTTATATGTGGATATTTTTCTAAAGTAAATATTACAGACTACACAATCTATGGTTGGTTGAATCCATGGATGCTGAACAGGCAGGTATGGAGAGGCTTCAGAATTTCACTTTTGGGAGTTGTTCTGCACCTCCTCAACTCCTATTTGGATGCTTACAATAAGGCCCTTTACTTCCTTTTTAAACATTCATTTAAAAATTATTCATTTATCCATTTTTGGCTGCATCGGGTCTTAAGATGCTGCACGTGGGATCTTCACTGTGGCACACGGTCTAAGTTGCTCTATAGCATGTGGGATCTTATTTTCCCAATCAGGGATCAAACCCTCATCCCCTGCATTGGAAGGGTGGGTTCTTAACTACTGGACCACCAGGGAAGTCCCAGGCCCTTTACTTTCATATAAATAGAGTGTGCCTCTTTGCCTTAGAATTTAATGAAACTACAGTGGATTCTTAAACAACATGAGTGTGAATTGTATGGGTCTACTTATATGTGGATATTTTTCTAAAGTAAATATTACAGACTACACAATCTATGGTTGGTTGAATCCATGGATGCTGAACAGGCAGGTATGGAGGAACCTTATGTATGGAGGACCAGAGGGCTGGCTGTAAATTACACATGGATTTTTGACTACCCAGAGATTTAGTGCCCTTCATCCTGACCTTGTTCAAGGATCAACTGTATTGTGAAAATTGTTAAAAATTCAACACAAATATAAGGCATTTTATTAGTACTGCTCAAGTTAAAGCACAGATCTGGCAACCCAATCCCAATATTGTCTTTCCTTCTTTGGGATACTGGAATCTATAGTAAATTAGAATCTTCCCCAGGTATCTGAATAACAAACCAAGTAAAAATTATACTACTTTCTATTCGAGTCCCCAGGCCATAAATGTGCAAATCAGTTCAAAGTGAAGTCTCCCTCAATGAAATTTTCTTAACATTCTTTGGAATCTGTCTCCTCATGCTGACTTGGCCCCACTCTGTGCTATATTACCCTCGCGAGGCCAGAAGCTCCTGGAAGGCAAGGTGTGTATCTGGTTCACAGTCTCCCTCTCCCTGACACTCGCTCTGACGCAGAGCGGGCCTACGAAACTAGGTCTTGGTGACCAGGCCCCAGGAGCAGTGGAAGGGCTGAGCCCTCGGAGGGCAGTGTGTGTTGACGGCCAGCTCTCTGCTACACTCACCACATTCTCCTTTTCGGCCCATCCGTGTGCCTTATAAGTAAATAGAAAATGCTAACCTTAGCATATTCAAAAGAACGTTTTAGCATGCAGCAATTAGGTTATCTCTCGGTTATTTATTTCTTCAGCTTGTTATTAGCTCTGCGCAGAATATTATTCTAATTATGTCAGCCCAATCAGCAGTATTGCATGTCCAGGCTCATTTCCATTAGTTTGAGCTTTGTCTTTCACACTGTGATACTAATTCAATGAGACATCAAACATTTAAATCGACCCGGGATGCCGAGGTCAGGCAGTTTTGCCCTTCCACTCTATTAGCACTCGGGTGTAATTGTGTTTGTCACTCCCCACATGACGGATAGCATCAGGGTGACCATCGGAGCACAAATGAGCAATGTGCTAATATATTATTTTGTTCTATAATACCAATATGTGTTTATTCAGTGCTGGTGCCGGCCAACTTGAAACGGTCACTTTAATACAGCCTCATCAAATGCTGCTACTCCCAGTGAAGTATTTGGAACATTTGCTAAATTTTCAATGGAACTGGACCAAAGTAAGGAAAATAAAAATAGTTGCCAGGGAAAGGAACCATGAAGGTCTCAAAAGCCTCTTACAGAGCCAATGAGGACTTGGAAATCATAAAAACTGAAGGTACAATGCAACTTTCTTTCTCCTCAAAGCACTTGGCAAAAGTCTTCCATTTTGTGGTAAATAATTTAAAAATCAAGGTGCAGCCTATGGTATCTGAACAAATACAAACTAGTGGGCACTGTTGACTTTCATGACTCTGTTTTTGACAGTGAGGAAATGGAGGAAATCGATAAGCCGTGAAAAGAAAGGTTTTGGGCAGTCTGTTAGCTTGTTTTTGTTTCCGTGACAGGTAGATATCTGACAACAAACGCTGTCCCTGAGGCCGCAATGAACCCCATCTGTGCTCTTACCTGTTATTTACTCTTGTCATTAGGAGACTTAAATTTCAATATTAGTATAACATAGTGTCACCCAGAGAGATACAGTTTTGATCCCTGGGTGGGGAAGATCCCCTGGAGAAGGTAAGAATTCTTGCCTGGGAAATCCCATGGACAGAGGAGCCTGGTGGACTACAGTCCCTGGGATTGCAGAGAGTCAGACACAACTTAGCGACTAAAACAACAACTAACTGTTACCCATAGCCTTAGTTTATTATTCCACATTTTAACATCTCAAAAAGTAACCAGGGAAGCTGGTTTGCCAAGAAGTCCAGGTCAATACGGCACACTGCCTGGTCAGGCAGAGGCACTGTGAATTCCAAGAGGAGTTCTATTACTGGGTCTCAACGCCTTTTCACAATCACCGTAGGGAAGACTTTGAAAAACTTAAGGAACGTCCCTGGTGATCCACTGGTTAAGTCTTTGTCTTCCAATGCTGGGGGTGTGCGTTCAATCCCTAGTTAGGGAGCCAAGATCCCACACACCTTGTGGCCAAAAATCCAAAACATAAAACAGAAGCAATGTTGTAACAAATTCAATAAAGACTTTAAAATAGTCCACATCAAAAAAAAAAAAAAAACTTAACCCTGGAGAAGTTGGTGTCTAAGCTCAAGATCCCATAGCTTGTCAACAACAATGCCAGAGCCAGGTCCGGGTTTTTAGATCCCTGTATGGTACTAACCAGTTCTAAAACCCCCAGCTGTCTGCCCCCATCTCTCAACTGCAGGCAAGAAGTTCGGGTCAGCCCTGCTCTGGTGACATCCCTTATCCAGGCTCTGCTTCAGTCTTGGCTCCACACACAGTCCATGTAGCCTGGCTCTTTGCCCAGGTGGACTTATCTATCTTCTCCAAATCATAAACTTCTTAAACTAATGCTTACATGTGCAAAGATCTGCACTGAAAGAACAGAAGAGGATAAATCATCCCTAACCTCTACTGATAGGTTCAATGAATTATACCAATATGTGTTAATTGAAAATTTGCTCTTTATAAATATAGATAAAGCTAAAAAAGATACAATTAAGTACTTTTTTAAAGTTTCTTTTAAAACTCTCCACTGCTTTAAGTGACCCTTTGATGTCTTTTTGTTCTATTGATTCTACCATTTTAAATGTAGATGCATCTTTTAATTTACTCTAAGGAATTAGCTGCGGAGAAGGCAATGGCAAGCCACTCCAGTACTCTTGCCTGGAAAATCCCATGGATGGAGGAGCCTGGTAGGCTGCAGTCCATGGGGTCGCTGGGAGTCGGTCGCGAGTGAGCGACTTCACTTTCACTTTTCGCTTTCACACAATGGAGAAGGAAATGGCAACCCACTCCAGTGTTCTTGCCTGGAGAATCCCAGGGACGGGGGAGCCTGTTGGGCTGCCGTCTATGGGGTCGCACAGAGTCGGACACGACTGAAGCGACTTAGCAGCAGCAGCAGCAGCAGCAGCAGCAGCAGCAGCAGCAGCAGCAGGAATTAGCTGAGAATCACCCATGTTCTGTTTTGGTCTCAGTTTTGCATGCCAGAATTGCCTCTAATGTAGATACCATCCAAGTTTAAGATACAAAGTTTTAATAACTGGTCCCACATGAAGGAAGACGGAACTTTTAATTTTATTACTGAAATTCGATGAGGAAACTGAAAGCAAACTCATAAAAAAGAATGTGATGCTATTACTAGTCAACAGTTTGGATTCAAAAGAATGGGAGGAGCTTCATGTGGTTTAACAAATTTTCCCACAATATTTCTGCACATTGACACCTGCATACTGAAAGGAGCACTTTAGACTTTTGTTCTCAAAAGATTGAAGTTGAGCAGAAATGAAAGCAGAAATAAGAGACCAACTCCAAGGTGAAGGTCAGCTCCCTGAGATATGGACACAGCACCTTTGAGTTCACAGCACTTTGGAAAGGTGACAGGAGCAGTAAATAAACCACTGGATTAGACGAGAAGTCAGCAACCTTTTAAAAGGGGTGTGCTAAAGAGTTGACCCCTTTCTTTCTGGCATGCCATGTATTTGGTCCATAACGGAGTAGCCAATGATCAGCCAATGATCAGCTCGGTGGCTGACCCTCCTGGCTACTCGTGGTCTAGTCATCCATGTGCATGTCAGAGAGCTTGGCTTAACTGTCACCTCGGGCAGTGATCGGTCAGGCTCCTTTGTACCAACGTGGAGACGTGTGGTACAGAGAGGAAAATTCATCACACCAGCTTCCAACATACTTCTGATGACAAAGAAAGCACCAGAAGCATAAGATAGTAAAATATGATGATATTAAAAATGATAATAAAATAATTCATAAGATAATTCTTTACGAAAAGAAAGTGGGAAAAGGCTAATAGATCAGACCATCAGAAAAATTAGTGATCATATCCTATGCTTTCTTCCCCTCCTATCAAAAAGAAATCAGACAAGGGAAATAATTGGACAAGTTCTCTCATGGGGGGAGGGGGGCACATGGAAATCATAGACTAGGAAATAAAGAAAAAAAGAAACCACAGTCAACATAAAATGAAAAAGTAGCCGCTTATTTACGCACTCCTTCCATTTATAAAAGATATGTTTCAGCCTCCGGCTGCATGTACATAATAATTAGAGGTAATGAATATAAATGATACTCACAACTCAACTTGCTTACAGAGTCCCCACCCACACCCCTCTCCATATCATTCAGGGAAGAACTGGGTTTGGAAATGAGATATATGCTGTATTTTGGAGCTTGACGATGACTCAGACGTTATCAAAACTGAGGACAAGGAAATCAATTAGCAATTAACAAGGCATGAAAAAGCCAAATTCAAAGAATTTGGCACTTGGAGTCCTAGGCACTGTCACAAAGGAGGACCCTCTTTCTCTGCAGATATTTGTCCACAGAGTAACACAATTATTCCTGCATAGCCCAGCACCTGAGAGATGCTGAGGGCAGAAATTCAAGGAGCAACTGTAACAGCATAAGAGGTCTGACAAAAAGAACACCGAACATTAAAAAAAAAGAAGAAGAAGAAAAGAATGACACCTTCTTAGTTTACTGGGACCCTGCCCTCTGAGAACAGAAATAAACTACAAAGCTGTTTGCATTTATATGTCAAACTGAAGAAACTTTCCTAAAGTTTGCTTTTTAGTCATTCTTGATTATCTGTAACGTATTAAGAGATGAGAGTGCAAAACCAAGCTAACAAGAACTGAAATGGATGTCCTTCCTTTAAAGTTCACTCTCAAAGCTCACTTTATTCCAATAACTACTGGACTTACATGCTACTCTTATTTATTCTTCCAAACAAGAGAGGACATCTGGTTTCTTAACTGAGAGGATATTCGAAGCCAGAAATTCATATGTATAAGAAGTTAATAGTAACAGCACAAAGACAAAGGCAAGAAGTAATATATAAAATGCTAGAGACCAAGTGTTAGTCATTCAGTCGTGTCTGGCTCTTTGCAACCCCATGGACTGTGGCCCTCTGGGCTCCTCTGTCCATGGAATTCTCCAGGCAAGAATACTGGTGTGAGTAGTCATTCCCTTCTTCAGGGGATCTTTCTGACCCAGGGATCGAACGCAGGACTCCTGCCCTGCAGGCATGTTCTTTACCATCTGAGCTACCAGAGAAGCTGGAGACTAAAAAATCCCAGAAAATCAGATATTAAATCTCTTGAAAATAATATCCAAGGACTATTTAGTGTGAAGGAACACATCTTTATAAAACTCAATAAATATACCTGAGAATTTTACAGTACAAAAATGGGCTGGACTAGAAATGGAAAGATTACTGATGTTTGGTATGTTTTGTTTAGTAAGAAATAAAGAATGCCACACATTTAGGAAAGGTTTGTATCCTCAGTTACATGCACAAAACAAAGTTAGGGTTTAAAAAGGCCAGCCTTGGGTTTCCCTGGCAGTCCAGCAGTGAAGAATCTGCCTTGCAATGCAGGGGACACCAGTTCAATCCCTGGTCTGGGAAGATCCCACATGCCACGGGAGAACTAAGCCTGGGTACCACAACTACTGAAGCCCTCATGCCCTAGAGCCTGTGCTTGGCAACAAGAGCAGAAACCGCAATGAGGGGACTGGGCACCGCAACCAAAGTAGCCTCTACTCGCTGCAACTACAGAAAGCCCACGTGCAGCAACGAAGACCCAGTGCAGCCACAAATAAATATTAAAAAATCAAATAAAAAGGCCAGCCTCAGGTATTTGGAAAATTCACTTACAGAACACCTCATTTTCCTGTGGGCCCAGGAACCAATGCTTAGTGCTCTGACATTCCGGAGAAAACTTTCCTCACTGTTGGATGCACGTGCTCTGTCTGAGGATCTTACGGTCTAGGACATTTCACAAGTGGAAGGGCCCCGAGAGATCAGCGGTCTCAAGCACTGAGAAAACAAGCCAGCCCAGAGTAAGGCGGGGACCTCCCAAAGGCATGCAACAACACAGGGGCAGAGGTGGAACCAAGGATCCAGGACTCCAGTGGTTTCTATGAAATTAAGTACAATGTACAAAGACAGCTACAAATTTGGCCATTTCAAGCTTACTGCCCCCCTAGCTTTACCTTCTGAAGGAGAGAGAGAAATCGCAAGAAGGGGCAGGAAGTACCCGGGGCATCCGGGCATGTGAATAACAAGAGGAAGCTGAGCTCATGCCACTTGTTAGATCCTAAAGCCCTACCCTTCTCACTTGCCCTTGCTCTTTTCTCTCTCTAAACCTGTGCTTCAAACTTGCCTCATCCATGAGGCCCACCAGGCTGCTGCTGCTGCTGCTGCTGCTAAGTCGCTTCAGTCGTGTCCGACTCTGTGCGACCCCACAGACGGCAGCCCACCAGGCTCCCCCGTCCCTGGGATTCTCCAGGCAAGAACACTGGAGTGGGTTGCCATTTCCTTCTCCAATGCATGAAAGTGAAAAGTGAAAGTGAAGTCGCTCAGTCGTGTCCGACCCTCAGCGATCCCATGGACTGCAGCCTTCCAGGCTCCTCCGTCTATGGGATTTTCCAGGCAAGAGTACTGGAGTGGGGTGCCATTGCCTTCTCCGCCCACCAGGCTAGTCTCTCCTATTCCCAACTCTTCCCAGCATCCCAACCCTTCCACTGACCAGCCATGTGATAGCTGCCTGATGACTTAGGGCTCCATTTCTCCCTCTCAAAGACAGGAATGCTAAGATCTACTTCCTAGGATGGTTGTGGGTTTCAGGGGAGATAATTTGTGTAAAGGGCCCAGCACAACATCTGACAAATAATAACATATGATAAGTAAGTGCTCAGTTAAAGAAAGATGTTAGTCCTTTATCTTGTCCATTATCACAGGAGAAAATAAATCTTCACAGCCAAGTTGTTGGGTGACTCTCTCTGGGAGACTTTAGCACATTATATTTAGTTTTTTCATTTTGTTTTTAATTTTTATTGCAGTATAGTTGCTTACTATGTGAACAGCCAACTCATTGGAAAAGACCTTGATGCTGGGAAAGATTGAAGGCAAAAGAAAAGGGCGGCAGTGGATGAGATGGTTGAACAGCAGCACCAACACAATGGACATGAATTTGGGCAAACTCTGGGAGCTAGTGAAGGACAGGGAAGCCTGGCATGCTGCAGTAAATGGGGTCGCAAAGAGTCAGACATGACTTAGCAACTGGACAACAAATAGTTGCTTACAATGTTGTGTTAGTTTCTACTGCTTCAGCAAAGCGAATCAGCTATATGAATACACATAGCTCCTCTTTTTTGGGTTTCCTTCCCCTTTAGGTCACACAGAGCACTAAGTAGAGTTCCCTGTGCTATACAGTAGGTTCTCATTAGTTACTGATTTTATACATGTTGTTCAGTATTTTATACATAGTAGTATATATGTCAATCCCAATCTCCCAATTCATCCCACCCTCCTTCCCCCTTGATATCCATACATTTGCTCTCTAGATCTGTCTCTATTTCTGCTTTGTAAATAAGCTTATCTATACCAATTTTTCAGATTGTACATATATGCATTAATAGGCAATATTTTTTCTCTAACTTACTTCACTCTATATGACAATCTCTAGGTCCATCCGCCATCTCTACAGGTGACCCAATTACTTTCTTTTTATGGTAGAGTAATATTTAGTTTTGTTATTCTGGTGTCTCTTGTCTGACCCCCCATGAGTTCCTGGAGACCAGGGGTCAACTGCGCAGATGTCTTTGCATGTGGGTTGAATTGAAGTCTTCTCCTCTCTTGCCTCTCTTCTCTCACTTGATTGGAATCACTTCCAGAACAGGGATTCTGTATGTTTTTTTCACGAATATGGTTAGTACAAGTTGGCTCCCTGGCACTGACTATGCCAAGCTGATAAATAGTAACTAAATTTAAGGGTTGTTAGAATCGTTTGTGAGGCAATTTCATATAGAGAAATTCACTTAATCCTCACAATTACCTTAGAAGGCAAGCAGGACTTTTATTATTATCCCCATTTTAGATAAGAGAAGAAAACGGAGACTTAGGTAGGTAAAGTGACCTGCCTCTGACTTTGAGTGGGGCTGACACACTTTTGGGATCAGGAGCAACCTTGCCTGGCTTGGCAGTTTTCAAAAAAAGGGTATTTCCCCTAGATGAGCTTTAACACATATAACTGCTCCTGTGCAGTATCCATTCAACAAGGAGTCCCTAAATACACTTCCCTACAATTTCAGCATCTCCCCACAACAACTCGTTTTTACCTTATCAACCATCGATCAAAGAAAGGTTCGCAAACTACAACCAAATCTCACCTACAACTAGTTTTCAGATGGTCTACAAGTTAAGGATTTTAAAGGGTTATAAAAAAAATAAACAAAAACAAACAAGAAAATGCAACAGAGATGCATGAGGTCTACAAAGCCTGAAATATTTACTATCTAACTTGTTTAAAAAAAGGTTTGCTGGCCTCTGAATCAAACAGTGGTTCTCTTTGGGAGTCTGAACACTTAAGAGTTCAACCTATGGCCCTTCTCCAGCAATAGAATAGGACTTCATGCAATGTCTTTTGGGAACCTCACTCTGATTCCCATTTTGCTCTCAAAGGAAGTATCTAATATGATTCTTTCAATGCTTAAAAAAATTAAGACCACCACTGGTAATCCTCAAACACAAACCACTAAACTCATTGGTTCCTTTACCACCAAGTAATAACGTACAATAGACACCCCTGGTGTTGTCCCTGACCCAGTGCATCCTTGGGCCTTAATCACATCCCAGGATCCATTCTTAAGGGAGCTTCAAAACGTCCTGCCTAATGTTACTGTTCACTATTTTTAAAACTTATTTTAGTCCTTTATCTTATACCATAATAATCACTTTTGCAAATGAGCAAATACTTTCGGGAACAAGGATTTAAGGACTACACCTTGAATAACTTCCTTAGAATCTCACGGGTAGTACAGAGCCTGCTTGACTCAGTTTACTTCATTCTACATCCGGGGCTTTCCATTGCTATCCCTAAAAGTCAAGAAGGTTTTGAAATGGCAACAATTAAGGACCAAACCCTGTTGGTTAGTGACCCTCCCCAGCTGCAGCCCACTCTTTAGGAGCAGCTATCCTGAAACAGCCTCCCGGGCTTTCTCTTAGAGGGTCAGCCCTGTTAACTGCAGTTCTGCCTTCTCGGATTCAAGCAACTGTGGACTGAATCCGCAGGTGCAGAATGTGGTTCCGGAGGTCCATTATATTCCCTCATCTTCCACCATGGACCTGAGATCTGCGGATTTTGTTATCCAGGGAGGGTTCCTAGAAGCAATTCTCTGTGGATACTGAGGGATGACTGCTCACACTGAGGCACACGCTGAACAACCGTAAGAGCTGTTATCAGAGCAACAGCCATTCTGCAAGCAGTCTGAGATGCTTGGAGCTGGAGTAATCAGTCTTCTCAGCACACCTGCCATCAGAATTTGGACATGTGGATTTTTCAGGGGAAAGAGAGAAGGGTTTTGCTTTCTCCTTTACTTCATCTCTAAACCACATGGGTCTCCAAGGTCTCAAAGGACTTTTTATTTAAGGAAAAGACAGAAGACAATGCACAAACCCCAAAAGGCTATAAATGACCACCCATGCCTCCGTGGAGAATCTTTGATTAAAAAAAAAAAAAAAAAAATGACAGGAAGTCCTGCCACCAGGGAAATCCCTAATAGTCCAGGGGTTAAGAATTTACCTTCCAATGCAGGGAATGTGAGTTCGATCCCTGGTCAGGGAACTAAGATCCCAACTAAACCTGTGTGCTGCCACTACGGAGCCCATGTGCTCTAGAGTCCACACGCCATAATGAACACCTAGCACAGACAAAGTTTTTTTTAATTTAACTAAAACAAACTTTAAAAAAAAATATAGCAAAAGTATCCTTATCTATACTGCCAATTAGATGAGACAAAGTGATACCAACTTCATGCTGAGTCCAGGGACCATCCAGAAAAAAACTTACATATTATCACCTTCATATTTCTGTGACTATGTCCTGCACATAGATACTCTCACATGAAATGTACATATTATTTGTGTGTTTTATACCTCTCTGCACTCACCTCAGCAATTAAGCTCCTGCGTACCTCATCTATTCACTTGAAAACATGTCTTTCATTTGACAGATCAAAAGATTAAGCATGTATTTTCCCTCCTCTTTCAAATCAGCCATTGCCTCTATGGAGCACTGATGCCCTTCCTTGAAAGTGCTGTTCTTTTTGAGTAGTTTTCACCTTGGGACTAAACATCTTTCGCCTTCAGACTTGGTCATAACGTAGGCTGGTCCAGAAGAGATGGGTAAGACCAGGGGGCCACCATCGTTTGCAAGGGGAGGAGGTTGCCTGGCATCATTTTAGGGCTGCTGGGAAAGTTAAAAGGAAGTTGCTAGCTACCAACGAGGGTTGCCTATGGGCCCCATGCACTCTGGCTTTTGTGCAAGCCCCACCTTGCTCACGGGGCTTCCCAGGTGGCTCGGTGGTAAAGAATCCACTTGCAGTGCAGGAGATGAAGGTTCAGTCCCTGGGCTGGGAAGACATCATGGAAAAGGAAATGGCAACCTGCTCCAGTATTCTTGCCTGGGAAATCCTATGGACAGAAAAGCCTGAAGGGCTATAGTCTATGGGGTCATAAGAGTGGCACAGGACTCAGCGACTAAACAACCACCACCTCTCTCCCATGATTCCAAATACCCTGCATTCCGTAATTTAAGGAGATGTGTATAAAACTCTTTCCAATTAATGGGTAAACATGTTTCAGTTTGTAAAAGCTTAAACATTAATTATTATAAACTTCACAGTTTCACATTTTTCATTCAGTAATTCCTTTCCAGAATGCCAACATGTTATTAAGCTCTTGCAAATTTCAAAGCCCCCAGCTCTGTGTTTATGAATCCAATGGTTTAATGGTCCTGTTGTCAACTCTCACTGCTTGGGCTGTAAGAGAAGATTTTGAAAGAGGAGTGGGGGTAGGAAGGTATGAGGGAAGACCAGAGTTCCTGGAGCAGAAGGGCATAGGACCAAACCACTCAGATTTTTCAGTGTATGCTGCTCCTTCCTATTCTCCCAGGACCAAATGTGCCACCAAATACTGGGGGGAAACTTGTGTTTAAAGTTGCTCCATTTCTCAGTACTGATCTAGAGTATCCTATAAATCTTCCCAAATTTGGCAACATGATGTACTAATACTGGAAACAGAACTATGCTAAGAGCTATGGCTCCCAGCTAAGGATCCAGGCCTAGATGCACCTCCTGGCCCCATGATCCCTGGCATTACAGACTTCCTGCACCTCACTCATCCATAAAGAGGGGTTAGTGTCATCAATCAGACTTGGCGCTGTTTTGAGCGTGAAATGTTATGAGTTAAATGAAAGTTCTTTGTAAACTGTAAAGTGCTATAAAATGCAAAAGAACATTGCTATTAAGTTCTCCTGGCTAGTCATGTGATAATTCACAGGACACACAGCTTGTAAGGAGATTATGTGCATACCTAGGGTTCCTCATGGTTCTTTGTGGAGATAATTTCCAACTTCTTGCTGAAACTAACAGGAATTCCCTGGAGGTCCAGTGGTTAGGACTCTGTGCTTTCATTGCCAAGAGCTCGAGTTTGATACCTAGTGAGGGAACTAAGATCGTATAGGCCTCCTGGGGTAGCCAAAAAAAGAAGTGTGTGGGGTCAGGAGGGATGAAACTAATGGCATAAGAAGTCTTCAAACATGAGATGTAGAAAACTGACCTAGACTAAAAGGTGGAAGTATCCTAATGTTCAATCAAGCACCTACATTCTGCATGCATAAACACATATTCTATTTCATTTCTTTTGGTTTAAGGAACTCAGAGAATTTACTCATGCCTACCTCTGAAAAAGAAGGGTTAATGGTTGGAACTCTTGACTGTGAAACTGTCAGGAAGTCAACGACATGCATTTTATTTAGTCTGTATATAAAAACTTGTGCTATACTACAACTATGTTGCATAGCTCACTTCTGCTTATTCCCCAAGAGTTTTTGTTTGTTGAGGGTGTTTAATTTTATTTTGCCAAAGAGCTCCTGAAAAGTGACAGAACATTCTCACTGAAGGCTGAAAACTGGTACCAGTTTATCCGACCTGAGAGGGTTTTAAACTAAATTTAGGTAGGAAAAGGGAATAACAAAAAATATATCCAAAGAAAATCAACTTAAGGAGCTCCCAGTGGTTAAAGCTGAAACAATTTGGACAACAAAGTAGGCAAATTAGTAGTGAATTATAACACCAGAGTATAAAATAAAAATCCTCGAGTCCATACTGATATAAATAAATATCTGAATAAGTAAAAATATTTGGGAGAATAGACAAATCTACTGAGCAGGAGAATTTCAAGCAATTTATGTAGATAGGTGCCAGGGCCTCAGGAGGTGGAGCCTAACTCTCCACCCTTCCAGTGTGAGTCATGCACAGGGACTTCCTTCCAGAGATGACAGTATGGAAAGGGGCGGAGTGTTGAGTGTCATCTTTGCAGTGGAGAAACCAAACTACCTCAGCCAAGTGATCAAGGTGAACACCAGCAGTGGTAAGTCATGTTGCTTATATGTAGCCTCCATTTACTACAATGAGAATGGCACTTGATCCCTGTGGTCTTCCTCCCAAAACCTACAACCCTAGTCTAGTGAGGACAAAGCATCAGACAAATCTCAATAGAGAGACATTTTATAAAATTCCTGACCAGTACTCTTCAAAACTGTCAAACAGAAAAACAGGGAGAGCCTGAAAATTGTCACAGTGAAAAGGAGATTAAGGAAGCATGACTACTAAATGTAATATGATATTCTGGATGGGATCTGAACACAGAAAAAGACATTAGGAAAGAACTAAGGAAATCTGAATAAAGTATGTGCATGCTTACCAAGGAGCCATATTGTTCAGTCAGACTATCAATAGTGGTTCATTAATTGGAACAAACGTGCTATCTTAAAGCAAGATGTTAATAACAGAGGAAAGTAGATATATACAGAAAGTTCCTGTGCTAGCTCTTTAATTTTTTTGTAAGTTTCAAAATGTTCTAAAAAAAAGTTAATCTTTCAAAAAGATAAAAAACTACCCATTTGATCAGCAAATATTTAAATGCCTAAAATATTACAATAACTGTTAAAGTTCTTACTCTGATGAACTTTATGTTCTAGTAGGAGAAGGTATCACAAATAATAAAGTAAATTCATAATATTGAATCCAAAGATGAATTTTAAGCCATGGAACAAAATGAGAACATCTCAAAGAGGCATGTGGTGCATTAGAACTTGCAAAATGCTTACAGATTTTTAAGGCTCTATTTGTCATTACACAGGAAAAGGTTCTGTTTTTGGCCTTATCTAGGTTATCAAACAGATGGCTTGTAAAAACTTATTTTAAAAATTTTGTGATTATTAAGAATCAGCAAGTAGGGACTTTCCTGGTGGTTCAATGGTTAAGACTCCGCACTTCTAATGCAGAGATATAGGTTCAATTCCTGATTGGGTAGCTAAGATTCTACATGCCATGTGGCAAACAAACAAACATAAAACAGAAACAATATTTCAACAAATTTAATAGACTTCAAAAATGGCCCATATTAAAAAAAAAAAAGAATCAGCAAGCAAGTGTTCTCAGCAAAGAATGCAAAACCACACAGTTCCTTCAATAATTTGGATGAATAGAAAGTAAGATTTTCATAATTTTATGTAATAAATGACAACACAAATCCAAAGGGATCTTGACAGGGTAAAACTATGTAGTAATGTCAAGGGTGAAATTTAACAAAAATTTGGCTGAAAAATTTGCACTCATGTCCAAACACTTCAATTGCACAAATAAAAGATGAAGGATCAAAGTGAGTGGCATTTTCCAAGAGCAAAGACTCAGAATTTTGGTTGACTATAGACTTGATTGGGGCCAACAGTTCAATGTGGTTAATGCCACTTCAGTCCAAACTGATAGGAATTAGTGTACAGGTCAAAGAAGCTGGTAACCCTACTTATCTCTGCTGTTGTCAGGCCACACCTGGAGGTTCTTCACCATTTATAACCACCATAGTCTTAAAGGAATATTGACAAGTCAGTGTGTACAGAGGGATATGAAAGAATAGTAAAGACTCTGGTAACAAGTAGCTTACATGAGTGAAGAGTTCAAGAGTAAGAAATATTTACCATAACAAAAAGGCTAAACAAAGATGTATTAGAAGGTGGATATTTTCTGGCTATAAAATAGTAAAAAAAAAAAAAAAAAATTAAGTCACATAGTCATGTCCAACTCTTTGGGATCCCATGGACTGCAGCCCTCCAGGCTCCTCTGTCTATGGAATTCTTCAGGCAAGAATACTAGAGTGGGTTGCCATTTCCATCTCCAGGGGATCTTCCCAACTCAGGCATCTAATCCAGTTCTCCAAAATAGTAAAGAAGTTGATAAACCCTCTCCACAGAAAACAATGATAAAACTGGACAAAATTGTCCAAAAAAAAAAAGCAACCATATCAGGACACTAGAAATTGATCAAATCCAAACAACAAATTGGGAAGAGTTTCATCATGAAAAGGTGCTGAAACAATGGAAGTGTGTGGTATTCTTACCTGGGGTGGTCCTTATCCCTTCCATCCCACAGCTCAGTCAGTATGTACTATAATTTTACCAGGACATAGCTGCTCAAGAAAACCAGCAGATTACTGTTAGCAAATGAGGTTCAAGTGGTGAGTGAATCTGAGAGGGAAAATAGAAAACCCACTCAAAGAAAGGAACAGAGAATTTCAGTATCTCTTCTAGTCTGAGATTATGGCCCTAGGTAGGAAATGCAGCAACCACAAAAAGAACCAGAAATTTAGTGGGAAGATACTTGACTAGTTTCCCTGACTGATTGCCTGATTATGTTCATGCATGGGGAAGACAAAACAAGGCCTGAGAACAAGTTAAAACTGAGGCTCATCTGAAAACAACATGAACATTCCATGTGCTTTCCAATGGTCACAGAGATCAGCTGGCAAAGAATGGAAGTCTAGTGTTTGTGCAAAGTTCCTGGCCAATTATTGATTAACTAATAACATAGACAGGCCCATGGGAAACCTCTAGGTGACCAGGTTGAAAAATAAAAACAACTGAAAAATCAGAGCACAGATATCAGTGGTAGCACATCACAGGGCACACAGATTCCACAGACTAAGCCCAAGAAAGTTACTTTAAAAAAAGAAAAGAATTTTTGGTTTCCACTGCAACATGTAATGGAGAAGGTAACGGCACCCCACTCCAGTACTCTTGCCTGGAAAATCCCATGGACAGAGGAGCCTGGTAGGCTGCTGTCTATGGGGTCGCACAGAGTCGAACATGACTGAGCAACTGAACTGGACTGAACTGATACCAATGTGTCATGTTCAACTTGCAACAAAAATGTACAAGTCATGTTAAAGGCCAGAAAAAAAAATGGTCTGAAGAGACAAAGCAAAATCACAACTATTCTAAGCTTTGACACTGACACTGTAAATAAGCTAAGGGATCAAATGAAAAAATGGACAACATGCAAGAGCAGATGAGTAATATAAGCAAAGAGGTGGTATTCCAAGAAAGAATCAGGGACTTCTCTGGTGGTCCAGTGGTTGACATGCCATACTTCCAATGTGGGGGAGAGGGGTGGGTTCAATTCCTGGTCAAGGAACTAAGACCAAACATGCAATGTGGTGTGGATAAAAAATAAAAAAGAAAAAAGAATCAAAAGGAAATGCTAGAGAGCAAAAACACTTTAAAAGACATTAAGAATGCTTTTGATAACCTCATCAGTAGACTGAGTGTGGTTTAGAAAAACAGAGATCTTGAAAATACATCCATAGGAATATCCCGAATGAAAAGGAAAAATAAAATTTAAAATAAAAGGAATAGAATATCCAGTAACTGTGGGACAACTGCAAAAGGTGTAACATACATATAATAAAAATGCAGAAGGAAAAGAAAGGACATTATTATTTGAAACAATAATGGCAGTGTAGTGTGTGTATGCATGCTAAGTCACTTCAGTCATGTCCAACTCTGTAACTCCATGGACTGTAGCCTGCCAGGCTCCTCTGTTCACGGGATTCTTCAGGCAAGAATACTGGAGTGGGTTGTCATGCCCTCCTCCAGGGGATCTTCCTGACTCTGGGATCGAACCCACATCTCCTGTGGCGACTGCACTGCAGGCAGATTCTTTACTGCTGAGCCACCAGGAAAGCCCCAATAAAGGCACAGGATATTCCAAAATTCATTACAGATACCAATCCACATACCCAGAAAGCTCAGAGAATACCAAGTATATTAAATACCAAAATCTATGCTGAGGAATATCACATTGAAATTGCAGAAAACCATAGTCAAACATGAAATCGTGGAAGCAGCTAAAGAGAGAAATCACTTTAGAGGTGTACATATAGAGGAACAGGAATAAGAATTACACTGAACTTTTCTTTAGAAGCCATACAAGTGAGAAAAGATTAGAATGAAATATATAAAGTGTTAAAAGAAAAATGCATCAATCTAGAGTTCTGTATCTTGTTAAATTATCCTTCATGGTAAAGCAGAAATAAAGGCTTTATCAAGGAAAAAAAAGGTGGGGGTGGAATTTGTTGTCAAATCCATTATTTTAATTGGAGACTTCATCCTGTCTCAATAATAGACAAGTGATTCTTAATGTAGAAAATAAGGAAGGATACTGCTGAACTGAACAGCACCATCAACATAAACTGACACTCATAGAACTCTTCACTCCAAAGCAGCAGAATATATATCCTTAATCTAACTTGGCATAACACCCCAAACAGATTCCATTTTGGTTAATGTAATACAATGAATGAATTTAAAAGAATAGAAATCTTAACATGATCTTAGACCACAGAGTAAAGTGTGAAATGTTAGTCACTCAGTTGTGTCTGACTCTTTGTGACCCCATGGACTATAGCACAACAGTCTTCTCTGTCTATGGAATTCTCCAAGCAAGAATACTGGAGTTGGTTGCAGTGCCCTTTTCCAAGGGATCTTCCCAACCCAGGGATCAACCCTGGGTCTCCCACATTGTAGGTAGATTCTTTACCATCTGAGCCACCAGGGAAGCCTCTTAGACCACAATGGAATTAAACTAAAAATCAGTAACAGAATATTACACAACCCACTTCTAAATAATACATGGGTCAAAGAATATTTTGTTCAAAATTTTAGGAAAACTAAATGAAAAGGAAGATACAAGTTACTGAAATTTGTGAGATACAGAGAAAGCACAGTCTGGAGAGAAACTGATAGCATCAAATGCATATACTGGAAAAGAGGAAAAGCTCTATAATCAACAACCCACACTTCCATCTTAAGGGAAACAGAAAGAGAAAAGCACCATCAGCCTAAAGCAAGCCAAAGAAAAATACAGTTAAAACTAGAGTAAACATCGATGAAATTGAAAATATAAAATCAATACAGAAAATAAAACTAAAAGCAGTTTCTTTGAAAAGATCAACAAAATCAATAAACCTCTAGCAAGGCTAATCATGAAAAAAAGAAAAGATTATACTTTATCAGAAATGAAAGATGGGCCATCTCTACTGATCCCACAGACATCAAAAACATAGTAAAGGTATATTATTAACAGTTTCATGATAAACTTGATAAGCTAGACAAAATGAGTCCATTTCTTGAAAGACATAATCTGCCAAAACTTGCATAAGAAGTAATAGATGGTTCTATTTCAAACTTTGAATAAATAATCAATAATCTTCTAAACAGGAAGCACAAGGTCTAGGTAGGTTCACTCATGAACACTATGAAACATTTAAGGAAGAAATGACATCAATTCTCTGCAGTCTCTTTCAGAGGATAAAAGCAGAAATAATATTTCCTAACTCATTCTATGAGGCCAGTATTACCCTAATACCAAAACCAGACAAAGACATTTTAAGAAAACTAGTGACCAGTATCTCTAATGAACATAGATGTAAAAATCCTCAACAAAATGTTAGGAAATGAAATCTAACAAATACATAAAAAGAATTGTACACCATGAGCAAGTTGGATTTATCCCAGGTATGCAAGGCTGGTTCAACATTCAAAAATAATTAATGTAATCCATCACATCAAGAGATTAAAAAGAAAAATCACAGGATTATATCAATCCATGTAGAAAAAGCACTGACAAAATCTGATATCCATTCACAATAAAAACTCTCAATAGACTAGGAGTAGATGATAACTTTCTCAATTTGATAAAGAATATCTATATCATCTGGAGAAGGCAATGGCAACCCACTCCAGTACTTTTGCCTGGAGAATCCCATGGACGGAGGAGCCTGGTAGGCTATAGTCCATGAGGTCGCTAAGAGTCAGACACGACTGAGTGTCTTCACTTTCACTTTTCACTTTCATGCATTGGAGAAAGAAATGGCAGCCCACTCCAGTGTTCTTGCCTGGAGAATCCCAGGGACGGGGTAGCCTGGTGGGCTGCCGCCTATGGGGTCGCACAGAGTCGGACACAAGTGACGTGACTTAGCAGCAGCAGCAGCGTCTATATCATTTACTCAATGGACATGACTTTGAGCAAGCTCCAGGAGTTGGTGATGGACAGGGAAGCCTGGCATGCTGCAGTTCATGGGGTTGCAAAGAGTCAGACCGTACTGAGTGACTGAACTAAACTGATCTACAAAAAAACCTACAGCTAATATTATACTTTATAGTGAGGAAGTAAAAACTTTCCCACTAAATCACGTACAAAGCAAGAATGCTCCCTCTAAAATGAGAACCACCATAGGATTTTATTTAGCAATTCCACTTTTGGGTATTTATCCAAAGAAAATAAAAACATTAACATGAAAAGATATATGCACACCATGTTCATTATATCATTACTTACAATAGCCAAGAAATTTAAACAACCTAAGTGTCCACAGATGTGATATATGTGATGGAATACTGACCAAACCAAAGTCACCCAATCTGTCTGACTCTTTGTGACCCCATGGACTGCAGCCTACCCGCTTCTCTACCCATGAAATTCTCCAGGCAAAAATACTGAAGTATCTTTGATGAAGAAGTATTCCTTCTCCAGGAATATTATTCAGCCTTAAAAAATAAGAAAACTTTGTTGTTTGCAACAACATGAATGGATCTTGAGGGCATCTTGCTAAGTGAAATAAGTTAGACAGAAAGACAAATGCTGTTATCATCTCATTTACATGCAGAAGCTAAACAACAAACAAATTCAAAATAAAAAAGCATGAATTCATGGATACAGAGAACAAATTAGCAATTACCAGAGGTGGGGGTGAGGAGTGGGTGAAATGGAAGAAGGAGGTTAGAAAGTACAGACTCCCAGCTATAAAATAAATAAGTTGTAGGATGTAATGTACAGCATGCTGATTAGAGTTAAGAATATTGTGATGCATATTTGAAAGTTGCTAATAGAGTAAATCTTGAATATTTTCATCACAGGAAAAAAAGTTTTGTAAATCAGAAGGACAAATGAAAATTAGATTTATTGTGGTAAAATTTGGGGGTAGAATTTAAAATTAAAAACAATACCATTTACATTAGCATGTAAATAATGAATTACTTATAAATCTAACAAAATATGTACATGATCTGAGGAAAATTATAAAATCTCTGATGAATGAAATCAAAGAACTAAATAAATAGAAAGATATTTTATATTCATGGATAAGAAAATTCTATATTATCAATATGTCAGTTTTTCCAAAATTGTTTTATAGACAAGGCAAACCAAATCAAAATCCCAGAAAGTTATTTTAGGGATCTCAACAAACTCATCCTAAAGTTTATATGGAGAGGCAAAAGATCCAAAACAGTCAATGCAATATTAAAGAAAAACAAAGCCGGAGGAGTGGCACAGCAACTTCAGACTTACTATAAAGCCACAGTAGTCAAGAACTGTGGAACTGAAAAAGAATAAACAAACAGATCAACAGAACAAAGAGCCCAGAAATAAATCCCTATAATATAGTTAATTGATTCTTGACAAAGGAGCCAAAGCAAGACAAAGTTACAAAGATGGCCTCTTCAACAATGGTGTTAGAATAATTGAATATCCACATGCAAAAAAAATGAATAGACACAGAATATATACCTTTCACAAAAATTGACCCAAAGTGGATCACAGACCTAAATGTAAAGTGCAAAATGATTAAAACTCCTAGAAGTTAACATGAGTTAGATGACCTTGGGAATGGCAATGACTTTCAAGATAGTACATCAAAAGCATCATCCATGAAAGGAATAATTGATAAGCTGGACTTCATTTTTAAAACTTCAGCTCTATGAAAGACAATGTCATGAGAATTAGAAAACAGCCTCACATGGGAAGAAATATTTCCAAAAGACATATCTGATAAAGAACTATTATTTAAAGTATACAAAGAACTCTTAAAACTCACTCATAAGGAAACAAACAACCTAGTTTTTAAAATGGGACCAAAGTCTTCACATCTCACCAAAGAAGATACATAGATGGCAAAAAGCATATGAAAAGATAGTCCATAGCATATGTCATCAGGGAAATGCAGATTAAAACAATGAGATACCACTACATACTTATTAGAATGACCAAAATCCAGAACAGTAGCAATACCAAATATTGATGAGGTTGTGGAAGAACAAGAATTCTCTTTCATCACTGGTGGGAATACAAAATGGTACAGCCACTCAGAAGACAGCCTGGTGGTTTTGTTACAAAGTTATATACTCTTACCACATGATCCAGCATTTTCATTTTTTTGGTATTTACACAAAGGATTTGAAAATTTATATCCGTTCAAGAAATCTACACACTGACGGATATAGAAGCTTTATTCATAATTGCCAAACCATAGAAGCGACTAATATACCTTTTAGAAAGTGAATGGATAAACTGTGCTATATTCATACAACAAACATTATTCAGAGGTAAAAAAGAAATAAATTATTAAGTCATGAAAAAACATAGGATCCTTAATTACAAATAACTAAGTTGAAAGAAGCCAATCTAAAACTGATGCTTTTGAACTGTGGTGTTGGAGAAGACTCTTAAGAGACCCTTGAACTGCAAGCAGATCAAACCAGTCAATCCTAAAGGAAATCAGTGCTGAATATTCATTGGAAGGACTGATGCTGAAGCTGAATCTCCAATACTTTGGCCACCTGATATGAAGAACTGACTCATTGGAAAAGACCCTGATGCTGGGAAAGATTGAAGGCAGGAGAAGAAGGTGATGACAGAGGATGAGATAGTTGGATGGCATCATTGACTTGATGGACACGAGTTTGAGCAAGCTCCAGGAGCTGGTGATGGACAGGGAAGCCTGGTGGGCTGCAAAGAGTCGAACACAACTGAGCAACTGAACTGAAGTGTATAATTTCAAGTATATGAGATTCTAGAATAGGCAAAACTACAGAGACAGTAAAAAGATCAGTTGTTGCCAGAGACTGGAGAGAAGAATGGAAGAATAGGTGGAACACAGTAAACTTTTAGGGCAGTGGAAATCCACTATATGATACTACAATAATGAATACATGTCAATATCTATTTATCTAAACCTTTGGAATGTATAATACTAAGTTATTGTTTAGTTGCTAAGTTGTGTGAGACTCTTTTGTGACCCCATGGACTGTAGCCCACCAAGCTCCTCTGCCCATGGATTTCCCAGCCAAGAATGCTGGAGGTGGGTGCCCTTTCCTTTTCCAGGGAACCTTGCCAACTTAGGAATTGAAACTGCGTCTCCTGCATTGCAGGTGGATTCTTTACCAGTGAACCACCAGGGAAGCCCCACTAAGAGTGACCCTTAATATAAACTATGGGCTTACAGTGATGATGTGTCAATGTAGGGTGATCAACTGTAACAAATGTATCACTCTGGTAGGGGATGTTGATAATGCGGGAGGCTATGCATGTGAAGGGATACTGAGTTTGTGAGAAATCTCTGTAACTTCCTCTTAGTTTTGCTGGGAACCTAAAGTGTTCTAAAAGAGTAAAGACCAAAATTATATAAAAAATGAGATGAGATTAGATAAAACAAAATAAAAATCAGTGGTTGTCAGGGGTTTGGCAGAAGGGGAGGGAGAATGAATAGGCAAAGCTTTGAGCACTTTTACGGTAGAGAAAATTCCATATGAAACTAATGTGGATACATTTATATGTCAAAACTCAAAAAACATACTACATAAAGACTGAAACTTGGGCTTCCCTGGTGGTCCAGTATCCTTGGTCCAGGAAGATCCCCCATGTCATAGGGCAACTCAGCCCATGTGCCACAACTACTGAAGCCTGCACACCTAGAGCCCAGGCAACAAGAAGCCCATGTACACAACTAGAGAGGAGCTGTTGCTTGCCACAGTTAAAGAAAAGCCTGCATGCAGCAATGAAGACGCAGCATAGCTATAAATAAAAATAAAGTATTTTTTTAAAAAAGGAATGAGCCTTTTGGTAAAGGATAGACAATAGTTAAGGCCTTACAAATAGCTGTGAAAAGAAGAAAAGCAAAAAGCAAAGGAGAAAAGGAAAGATATACCCATTTGAATGCAGAGTTCCAAAGAATAGCAAGGAGAGATAAGAAAGCCTTCCTCAGAGATCAATGCAAAGAAATAGAGGAAAAGAACAGAATGGGAAAGACTAGAGATCTCTTCAAGAAAATCAGAGACACCAAGGGAACATTTCATGCAAAGAGGGGCTCAGTAAAGGGCATAAATGGTATGGACCTAATAGAAGCAGAAGATACTAAGAAGAGGTGGCAAGAATACACAGAAGAACTGTACAAAACAGATCTTCATGACCCAGATAATCACAATGGTGTGATCACTCACACTCACCTAGAGCCAGACATCCTGGAATGTGAAGTCAAGTGGGCCTCAGGAAGCATCACTATGAACAAAGCCAGTGGAGGTGATGAAATTCCAGTTGAGCTATTTCACACCCTGAAAGATGATGCTGTGAAAGTGTTACATTCAGTATGTCGGTAAATTTGAAAAACTCAGCAGTGGCCACAGGACTGGAAAAGGTCAGTTTCCATTCCAATCCCAAAGAAAGGCAATGCCAAAGAATGCTCAAACTACCACACAATTGCACTCATCTTACACAAGAGTAAAGTAACGCTCAAAATTCTCCAAGCCAGGCTTCAGCAATACATGAACCGTGAACTTCCAGATGTTCAAGCTGGTTTTAGAAAAGGCAAAGGAACCAAATATCAAATTGCCAACATCTGCTGGATCATTGAAAAAGCAAGAGAATTCCAGAAAAAACATCTATTTCTGCTTCATTGACTGTGGTTCATGGGGTCACAAAGAGTTGGACACGACTGAGCGACAACTGAATAATAATATATAAATATTGGTTTATAATTGTCACAAATATATCCCACTAAATGCAAGATGTTGATAGAACAGAAAATTGGGTGGGTTGGAGGAGTATATATGGAATGCTGTTTATTTATTCTATAAACCTAAAATTGTAAGTCAAAAGTATATTTTTAAAAAATATTGAAACATCCCTACACATACACACAGGAATGGCTGCTATCTGTCCCCCGCCCTCCCAAAAAACAGGCATTACCAGGTGTTGGTGAGGATGTATAGAAACTAAAACTTGAATACTACTGGAAACAGTAGTATTAATGCCATAGTCACTCTAGAAAACATTTTGGAAGTTTAAGGGTAAACCCAGATTTACCATACAACCCAACAAATCCACTCCTAGAAATCTATGCAAAAGAAATTAAAATGTAAGTCTACACAATGACTTATCCATGAATATTCATAGCAGCATTATTTATAACAGACCCAAACTGCAAAACTGCAAATGTCCTTCAAATGGCAAACTGGTAAACAAAATGTGGTATATCCATACAATGGAATGGACAAATGGAATCCATAAAAAGGAATGAATCAGTGATTTGTGCTACAATATGCACAAACCTCAAAAACATTATCCTAAGTGGGATGTGTTAGACAAGAAGAACTATATAATATATGATTCCATTTATTTTTAAATTTCAGGAAAAGAAACCATAGAGCAGGAAGGCGGATCCGTGGTTGCCTGGGGCTGGAAGTGGCAGAGGTGGAAGTGGGGAGTGACAGCAAGGAAATTTATAGAGGTAAATGAAATACTGTAAACTGGAATTGCAGCTATGATCACACAACTTCTTTAATTCACCAAAGCCATTAAATTGTATACTTATAATAGGTGAGTCTTATGGATATAAATTATACCTCAAAAAAGCTATTAAAAAGTATTTATAGTTTTCTGGTGGAAAAGAAAATAAAATCATTCCATATTGTTCAAACAGTCAAAGTGAAATTTCATAGAAAATAATTCTAGGCAGTTAGAATTTTAGCCAATATATAGAAGTACACACACTGGTAATCAGAGTTCCTCACCAGGAATAATTATGATTTTAAAGCAACAGAATTAATACTGTTGGTTGGCCAAACCAAGAGAACCCCTTCTTTATCAAAAGAACCTAAACTCTTAACTAGCTGGATATTCTGTGATTTGTATCTGAATAAATCTTAATGGATAAACCTACTTTTCAGCAGAAGTCTGAAAGAGCTGAATGACTTTTTGCCAGGGAAGGCGTGAAATATTCTTACTAGAGTGAAGAGATGACAGTAATGGTTGGATTTTAAAAAAATTTAAGCATCCATTTTGCAAACCACCTGCATATAGGTATCCTCTGAAGAAAAAAAAGCAATGGTCATCATGAAAATATATTTATAGATATAGATCCATATAAACATAGATACAAAAAGATATATTTATAGATATAGATTGTTCCCTAGGAGAACTTGAAGAGCAAAATAGGAGACTACTTTTTTGTTTCATTTTGTTTTTTGTATTTTTTTATCTTTATTTTTTAACATCAAAAACATTTTCTATTGGGGTATAGCTGAGTAACAATGCTGTGATAGTCTCAGGTGAACAGTGAAGGGACTCAGCTATACATCTACATGTATCCATTCTCCCTCAAACCCCTCTCCCATCAGGCTGGCACATAACACTGAGCAGAGTTCCATGCGCATGTATTTTTTTATTTTTATTTTTTAACATCAAAAACATTTTCTATTGGGGTATAGCTGAGTAACAATGCTGTGATAGTCTCAGGTGAACAGTGAAGGGACTCAGCTATACATCTACATGTATCCATTCTCCCTCAAACCCCTCTCCCATCAGGCTGGCACATAACACTGAGCAGAGTTCCATGCGCTATACAATAGGTTTTTATTGGCTATCCATTTTAAATATAGCAGTGTGTACATGCCCTTCCCAAAGTTCTTAACTATCCCTTCCCCCTGGCAACTCTGAGTTTGTTTTCTAAGGCTGTGAGTCTCTTTCTGTTTTTTTTTTTTTTAATATATATACTTTATTGCATTTATTATTTTATTATTATTATTATTATTTGTACTTTACAATATTGTGTTGGTTTTGCCACACATCAACATGAATCCACCACGGGTGTACACGTGTTCCCAATCCTGAACTCCCCCTGACACACCATCCCTCCGAGTCATCCCACTGCACCAGCCCCATGCATCCTGCACCCTGCATCGAACCTAGACTGGCAATTCATTTCTTATATGATATTATACATGTTTCAATGCCATTCTCTTTCTGTTTTGAAAGTAAGTTCATTTGTATCGTTTCTTTTTAGATTCCACATATAAGGGATATCACATGATATTAGTAGGAGATAAAAGACGCTTACTCCTTGGAAGAAAAGTTATGACCAACCTAGATAGCATATTCAAAAGCAGAGACATTACTTTGCCGACTAAGGTCTGTCTAGTCAAGGCTATGGTTTTTCTAGTAGTCATGTATGGATGTGAGAGTTGGACTGTGAAGAAGGCAGAGCGCCAAAGAATTGATGCTTTTGAATTGTGGTGTTGGAGAAAGCTCTTGAGAGTCCCTTGGACTGCAAGGAGATCCAACCAGTCCATTCTGAAGGAGATCAGCCCTGGGATTTCTTTGGAGGGAATGATGCTGAAGCTGAAACTCCAGTACTTTGGCCACCTCATGCGAAGAGCTGACTCATTGGACTTCGTTTATTAGTAGGAGACTACTACCAGGAGATGCAAGGCACACAAAAGTTTCAGATTTGTCCTCTGTCCTTAAAACACTGGAAAGGCAATCTTTGTAGAAGCAGGTGAATACACCTGAAGCAATTAGCAGATAACAGACATTGTACAATGAAACCGTAGATTGTAGGGTATAAATATAATTATATTCTGTAGAAGCCAAATCACAGACAGCTTTAAGATTCACCAGGATTAAAATATGCTACCTGATAGTGAAACCATACAATTGATTAATTGTCCACACCCAAAACAAGTTATTTTGAACCAGGTATTAAGTAGTCTTTTGAAGGCTTCTAACACCAGGCTGAAACTCCAGTACTTTGGCCACCTCATGCGAAGAGTTGACTCATTGGAAAAGACTCTGATGCTGGGAGGGATTGGGGGCAGGAGAAGGGGACGACAAAGGATGAGATGGCTGGATGGCATCACTGACTCGATGGGCGTGAGTCTGAGTGAACTCTGGGAGTTGGTGATGGACAGGGAGGCCTGGCGTGCTGTGATTCATGGGGTCACAAAGAGTCAGACACGACTGAGCAACGGAACTGAACTGAACACCAGGTATTAAGTAGTCTTTTGAAGGCTTCTAACACCAATATTCGGAGAAGGCAATGGCACCCCCACTCCAGTACTCTTGCCTGGAAAATCCCATGGACGGAGGAGCCTGGTAGGCTGCAGTCCATGGGGTCGTGAGGGTCAGACACGACTAAGTGACTTCACTTTCACTTTTCACTTTCATGCATTGGAGAAGGCAATGGCAACCCACTCCAGTGTTCTTGCCTGGAGAATCCCAGGGACAGGGGAGCCTAGTGGGGTGGCATCTACGAGCTCGCACAGAGTCAGACATGACTGAAGTGACTTAGCAGCAGCAGCAACACCAACATGCTGTTAGATAATATCCATCATGTGGTTTCACAGGAACAAGAGAAATTAGTGCTTTCAAAAGAAGTCATTTAAAACAGGCTCCCCAAGATTATTTCTGGATGTGCAAATTCACAGTGGATTGTTTCTTGAATTTTACTTATCTCTAAAATCTACATATGAGATACAGCAGTGAAAGTTTCGAAAGATCAGTGCAAATTAAGCACTATCATGACAGTCATCACAATTGGATTTTTTTTCTTTATATTTTTCTATCTGCAGTCTTGCCTTCTGTTACTCTGGGATTTTTCAGAATGGCATCAACACAAAGACCTGTGTTATTTCAATACTGTATAGAAAAGCCCCTAAGCAAAGGAATTTTTTGGTGGTTCAGACGGTAAAGAGGAGAACTGGGTTCGATCCCTGAGTCAGAAAGATCCCCTGCAGAAGGAAACGGCAACCCACTCCAGTATTCTTGCCTGAAAAATCCCATGGATGGAGGAGCCTGGCAGGCTGTAGTTCAGGGCGTCGCAAAGAGACAGACACAACTGAGCAACTTTCCTGTTCTTTTTTGAGGAGAATTAAAGTCCTTTAATGCATGCACTGGTCGGAGAAGGCAATGGCACCCAACTCCAGTACTCTTGCCTGGAAAATCCCATGGATGGAGGAGCCTGGTGGGCTGCTGTCTATGGGGTCACACAGAGTCAGACACGACTGAGCGACTTCACTTTCACTGTTCACTTTTATGCACTGGAGAAGGAAATGGCAACCGACTCCAGTGTTCTTGCCTAGAGAATCCCAGGGACAGGGAAGCCTGGTGGGCTGCCGTCTATGGGGTCGCACAGAGTCGAACACGACTGAAGCAACTTAGCAGCGGCAGCAAAGTATGCACTGGTAGCGTTAATGAATCATCTGCTTTAAATACATTCTCATTTGAAGCTGACCCCAGTAATCAGTTGTGTGAGTTGCTTTTCCAAGAGTTGTCACCCACTCTCTCTTCTCCACTTTGTGCCATCTCTTCTCCTCCCTCTATCCATTAATGAACTTAATTTCAAGAGGTCTGAAGAGGCAATACATACATGGACTCCAGGAGATAACTGGTTCCCTGGCAAAGCTGACTAGCTCTTTTGGCATTGAACCCACAATCTTTGCTCCTTTAATACCACAACCACTCATTGAGAGCTGAGAGGACTCATCTCCCTAACAACTAGTAAATGACCTGCTGAGAATTCACCTACCACAAACTCCATCAATGGCATATCTGGTGTCTAAATTTGCAGATAACTTTTACCTGCTGATAGAGAGCTTTTGAGACGGAAACCCCTCTAATAGAATAAAAACATCTCAAATACAACACTTCTCTTGACCCTGAGTAATTACATAACAGCTACTTGCTGTGAAAATTTACAAAAACTCATCTCCATTGCTTTGTTCATTCTACTTCTAAGTAGCACACACTGACTTACTTCATTATTCCTCTTATCCAAACCTCACTTTCTAGCAAACAAATCAACTTTTGGTGCCCTGTGCAAAGGAATAATTCCCAAGTATACTTGAAGAACTAAAACTAGTAACTGCCAATAAATATTTTTAATCTGTTATTTTCCCTGATATCCTTCTAAAAGTTGCTCCATTTAAAAAATTTTCTCAGCTTAAATTTTCAACTAAATGGAATAAGTATCTGACAGAGTTCTGTTCTGCCTTCACTTTCTATGGTATTTCTTCCCAAGTTGTTTATTGCAATTCTGACTTCTAAACCGGTTTTAAAATTATGCCACACATTCCTATCACAATGAACTTCCTTGCCTTTAAAATGTGTATATCAGAATTTAAATGCTGGTCACCACGACATTTGTGGATTTACTTGCCTCTACTAGTACTGGGTATCAGCTCATATAATACTTTCAATTTATTTCTCTTTCAGAGAAAAAGCCTAATAGAGTTAGTGAACAGCATTAATAGCCTAGGATCAAAATGACCCAAGAATGAAAGGAGGCTTTTTTTTTTTTTTGCTTTATGTTAAAATCACAAATTTAACTTATGATGATTTGGAAGTGGAGGCAAATGTAACTTCTTTGTTTCATCTATATATGATGTTTTCCTTCACAAGTTCTTATCCGCTGTTAAGTGAGAAAGAAAGAGCTAAATATTCGAATTTAAAGTTCAGTCTGATCTGATTATTTCTTCAGTCTTTTTAGAAAACGTTCAGCCTGTCAGATAGCATTTCCTTCTTACTATTTCTCTCTTGTGAAAGAATTGATGCTTTTGAGATATGTGCTGGAGAAGACTCTCAAGAGCCTCTTGGACAGCAAGGACAGCAAACCTGCCAATCCTAAAGGAAATCAGTCCTGAACATTCACTGGAGGGACTGATGCTGAAGCTCCAATACTCTGGCCACCTGATGCAAAGAGCCAACTCAATGGAAAAGACTCTGATGCTGGGGAAGATTGAGGGCAGGAGAAGTGGGTAACAGAGGATGAGATGGTTGGCTGGCATCACCGACTCAATGGACATGAGTTTGAGCAAACTCCGGGAGATGGTAAAGGACAGGGAAGCCTGGTGTGCTGCAGTCCATGGGGTCACAAGTTGGAAACAACTTAGAGACTGAACAACAATTTCTCTCTCAAGAGACCATTCTGGGTTTCTGGGCTGGATGGTGTCTACATATGCTGGTGAATGAGAGACAAACGGACTCCTTGGGCATGTGCTGGCTGACACCTGAGGGTATCCAGGACAATGTCCAGCTGTTGTGTGTCCAACCAGCCTCAAAGCTGGAATGTCCATTCTCTTGGTTTGGCCAATACTCTCTGTCATGGCAAGACTGGCTCTCTGCTCTGCAGCCCCAAAGACAAAGGCACATTGCCCTTTCAGCGTAAGCATCTCAGGCAGGTCCCTAGCCACTTTTTGTCATGCCATATGCCCAAATTTATTTCATGGGGCTGCACCCTAAGTTAATGAGGGAAAGTCTGGAAGATGATACCATCCCAGAGTCTTCAAGGGGACTTAGATAGGACAGATGAAGTTGAAAGAGTCCCTTAGGCTTCAATGTTATACTCACTCATATAACATATGTGCAAATGCTCTGGCTCTTGATATTCTGGACATACCAGCACTCACTCCTCTGGCTTCATAGTTTGACTACTGTTAGTTCCCTTTTGGATGTCCACGCTTGCTCTTACTTGGCCTCAGCACAAATTCTAAAGTACAATTTCTAGTGCTTTTGCCCTTGAACCACTCTTTCCTCACCAAAAAATCTTAGGTATTAGGACTCAAAAATACACATAAGGATAGACTGACTAATACATAATAGAGTCTCATTCATTTGTGATGAGCTTCACTAAGGAACATTTTAAAAGAAATTCCACTTTTATAATTTTCTCACAATATCCATAACTCACAGGAAGCTAATTATATCATTCAATAAGCTTTAGGGAACAATATAGGGGAAAGAAAATAATTATTTTTAAGTACTATATTATTCTTTTGTAAGTGAAAAGTTATTTAATGTGCTTGGGAATACTTAAAAACTGTTTTAGTCACTCATATAGCATACAGAGAGCCTAACTTTCACTTGCAATCTTTATATTCATTATCATAGAAGTGAAGTTTGTTCTCTTCAAAGGAAACTACAGATAGGCCATAACATCTAGTTTTAATCACATTACAAATGACTAAAGCAAAATTATTGAAATCTTCACATTGCAAATCGAATGTAAACTGATGTCAAAGTGGAAATGTACACACACATATTGTTTAATAAAGAATGCTGAAAAATAATGAAAGGGATGATTTTCTAAAACCATGTAATTTTGTTGAACTTGAGACAAAGCTCCTGACTCAGAATGCCTGGGCCAGCCTGGAAGTTCTTACCCTGCCAATATCCTGCCTAGCTTTCCAAAAGTGATGGTCTTATTATTCAACTAAAAAATAAAAGATCCATTGCCTAGAACACCACATCCACTTAGGTTTTTTTTTTTAATATGCTGCTATAATATCTTAAAACATCTTATTAACAGACTAACCTAAACAAGACCAACCAGCAAAACCATTGTTTCCAAAGCTGTGGGAAACACGGTCCATTCCAGATTACCAGTCTTATCCCTCCAATGGAAAATTAGGCGGGCACATTAAAGTCTGGCCTTTGGGACTGCAAGACAAGACCAAGGATCACATCCTTCTCAGGCAACCAGCATAAAAATTCTACAAAGCACTTTTAAAATAAGCAGACTAAATTTATCATGAGAAAAATACAGGAAAACTTCAATTAAGCATGCAAAGTGAAAGTCGCTCAGTCGTGTCCAACTCTTTGCGACCCCATGGACTGCAGCCTGCCAGGTTCCTCTGTCCCTGGGATTCTCCAGGCAAGAATACTGGAGTGGATTGCCATGCCCTCCTCCAGAGGATCTTCCTGACTCAGGGATCAAATCTGTATCTCTACGTCTCTCCTGGATCGGCAGGTGGGTCCTTTACCACTAGAGTCACCTGGGAAGCTAGATAACTAAGTGCTTTGTAAATAAGTTGTCCTTAGACATCCAGGACTACAGGATTAATTAAATTAATTATGGTACATCCACACAATAAAATACACAGGAATTATTAAAAATCATGTTCCGGAATTTTAACTGACAATGGAAGTGTTGTTATATAAAATCTTCACATATGAAAAGGTCATTAAAAAAAAGCAGGATCAACTTCTTCGTGTGTGTTTTTAAAAACATACATAGAGACTAGAAAACTAGACTATAAAGATATCAAAAGACTAGGAAAGTTTATTTTACATGATATGGTTTTTTTTTCTCCTTTTCATTCATTTCAGTTTTCTAAATATTATGCAATAAATGTTCATTATTTTAATGTTAGAAAACATAATGATAAGAAAGTGATTAAGCTACTTAATTATATTTCCTAGTTAACTGAAAAGTAGGCAAAAGAACTTTGGAATGGTTCAAGAATTTTCATCCATATCCTGGTTACTGTCAACAAAACCCTATGATCTAAGTATATTCAGTGGGGCTTCCTTGACGGCTCAGTAATAAAGAATCTGTCTGTCAAAGCAGGAGACAGAGGTTCGATTCCTGATCCGGGAAGACCACACATGCCTCATAGCAGCTAAGCTGGTGCACCACAACTCGTGAGCCTGTGTTCCAGAGCCCGGGAGCCTCAATTAACTACTGAAGCCTGCCCACCCTAAAGCCTGTGTTCCACAAGAGAAGCCACCACGATCACAAGCCCTCTCACTGCACCCAGAGAGTAGCCCCAGCTTGCTGCAACTGGAGAAGACCCATGTAGCAACGAAGACACAGGACAGCCAAAAATAAATAATTACATTCTATGAAATCAGTCAGCCAATCAATTCTGATGTCTGAGATATCCAAAGGAGTTAAGTCTTAAGTTTTTACTTTCATTCAGCTATTACATCACTAAGCTGATAAAGAACTTGGTAGAAATTCAAAACAAGTGAACACAAGTATACCTTACTTTCTTAATTAAGCATTTCATAGGAACTACAGCTTATGAAGATAAACATCACTCATCATATCCAGAGAACCATGAATGCTGGTGTTCAGTTCAGTTCAGTCGCTCAGTCGTGTCCGACTCTTTGCGACCCCATGAATCGCAGCACGCCAGGCCTCCCTGTTCATCACCATCTCCCGGAGTTCACTCAGACTCACGTCCATCGAGTCAGTGATGCCATCCAGCCATCTCATCCTCGGTCGTCCCCTTCTCCTCCTGCCCCCAATCCCTCCCAGCATCAGAGTCTTTTCCAATTTTTTGTTTTTGGCCATTTCAAATGTGCAAGTTCTATTTAAGTTCTTATACCCCCTTCTAGATTTTTAAAAAAGCATAGTCATTTACTTTTTTTGAATAGGTTATAATATTCAGGTGGCTTAGACATCGAAAAGTAGAAGCTCCCCTCCCATCCACATACCTATCCACACAGTTCCCACCCTCCTTCAACAATCCTCATTATTAGTTTCTGGTTTATCCTTCTAAAGATTTTTTTTTTAATGTATATTCAAGCATAGTATATGATTCTATGTATCCTATTTTCCCCAAAATATTATATTGCTATTCACCTTTTTATTACTTAACAATGTTCCTTGGAGATCTTTCCAAAATCAGCCTAGAAAGAACATCCACATTCTTTTTATAGTTACACTGTTTTTCGTATGAATATGCCATAGTTTATTAAACAATCCCCAACTGATAGGCTGCTGGGTTGCTTCCAATTTTTTGATAATGCTGTGATAAACTTTCTTGTGTACATAAATTATTACACAAATGCTCAAGTATTACTGCAAAGTAAAATATTGAATTGCCAGGTCAAAGGGTATATGCAGTTTTAACTGTCACACCATTGCCACATTGCCCTCCAAAGGAGTTGTACCAACTTAAACTCCCACCACCAGTGAGTGAAAGTCCGTGTTTCTCCACAATCTTGCCAACATAATAGGGTACCTAACTTGTAGCTTCTGCCAAACTGGTTAAAAATAGTATCTCAGTATATTTTTGATAGACTTTTCTTATAATGTATAACATTGAGCATCTTTTCATGTATTTAGGGATTCTGTTTGCTTCCCTTCAATAAATGTTTTCTTACTGAAATGGAAGGAATTCTATAAACATTAAGGAAATTCAACATCTGCAGCATGAGCTTAAAATCTTTTCCCCAATTTGCCATCTTTCTTTTGATTTTGCTTATCATGATTTTTGCCATGAATATGAACATACAGATGTGCATATTAATACATACACACAAATGTGTTAATCTTTTCCTTTAAGGCTTCTAGATTTTATTATAGTTTACAAAACTTTTCTTCCTTATTCTGAGATATAATTTTTTGTGCCTTAATTTAATGGGTTCATTTATTGATATCAAAATTTCTATGCATTTGGATTTTTCTTGGTTTACAGTGTGAAGTATGGATCCAGTTTTAATTCTTCCAGAGGCTACACTACTGTCTCATCAATAGTTTTTGAATAGGTTATTTCTCGCTAATTTGCATTGCCACCTTTCACATATCAAAACTATATATATTTTGAGATCTATTTCAGGATTTTCTAGTCTATCCCATTGTCTTGACTACACGTACTAATAACATTAATTTAAAACTAAGAGTCTATAACACACATTGACATCTGGAATATCTAGTCTCACTAATTTTTGCTCTTTACAAAGGTTTTCTGGCTGTTTTTAGGGGAAAAAATTGCCTGATTCTGAAAAAAATGAAAATCTCTTTGATATTTTTGAGTCACCATGTTAAATTTATAAATTAACTGACATCTCTATAATGTTGAGTCTGTTTAGGCAAGAATAGGATATGCCTTTTCCCATTTTTTTTCAATTACTTTAAGTCTTTCAGGAATGATTTAAAGTTTTTTTTCATACAAGGCTTTATTGCTAGATTTATTCCTAAGTATGTTATCTTTGGGAGTGGTAAACGCAGATGTGTGTTTTCCTTCCTTTTATGTACTGATTGTTCTTTGTATATATGAAAATTAGTCATTTCTGTTCATTTTATACCCTATTATCTTACTAAATTCTCTGCTCTCTTCTAGACTCTGTTTTTTCTTATAGGATTTTTCAGTATACAACAATGGCAGCTGCCAACAGAAATAAGGTTTGCTCCTCTGTAATTTTAATTTATTTATTTGAAGATGTTGAGGAGTAGTATCTCCAGCCTCCAACACAATGTTAACTACACTACATCTTTCCCTTATTCCTAACATTAATAAGTGAGGAATAAGTCTACGGTCTCCCCATTAAAAATAATACTTGCTTCACAGAAAAGCATGATTCTGAATATGTGGGTTTGGGGTTGTCTTCCTTGGGAAGAGGGTGAGCCAATTCTCTATGTGTCAGGGAGAGTGACCAGATTATTTGATGAAAAGAAATTTCCATTTCATTCTGGCACATAGAAGACTATGTTTCCTAGAGCCCTTACTTTTAGAAAAGATATGTGGCTTCTTCTGACCAATTGTTATGATCTTGGAGCCAAAGAACAAAAGAGAATGTGTAAGATTTCTATGTGCTTATTATTTCCTTCGATGGCAATTGAAGAAAGCATGCATTTCAGATGATGCACCCACACAAATGCCTTGCCTCCGACACCCTCACTCTGTGTGGCTTGTGAAAAAGAGCTTCCTTCTTACCAGCAACCAGCGTTGCACGTACACTCTGAAAAGAAATAAACCTTGTCTTGTTGTTTTTTTTTTTTTTTAAATAACAATAATTCTTGTTATTTTATCTCAGCCCTCTCAGTTTGGGAGCTGAAACAAAAATACTTCTCTCAAAGAAATATATTATTTTCCTGTGGATTTTCTATCAAGGATAAATGTTGAGTTTTTTTAAAGTTCCTTAGATTGACCAATATTATAAACTATGATCAAAGATTTTCTAATATTCAAATGTGTGTTTCTGAAATAAAACCCCACATGATTTGTACTTTTAATATGTTTCTGGATTATGCTTGTGAACATTTTATTTAGAATTTTAAGGTCTATGATCATAAGTGAGATTGGCCTGTAATTTTCTTTTTTGTCTAATTCCTTTTGGGTTTTGGTATCAGTTTTTACACTTGCTTCTTACAGAGATGTTGGAGACTTTCTTCCTTGTTTGATGTGCTGGAACAACTGAATTATCTTTAAAGTGATCTGATCTTTAATGGCATCCTGGAATTTCTCTGTGAAACCATTGGGTCTTAGTATTTTGGGGACTGGTTCTTGGTCAATTTCCTCTGTTTGTACAATGGAGCTGTTTAGATTGCCAATATCCTTTGGAGTCTAGTTGATAAACTATTAATTTGCAAAGTAAACTATTAAATTTAGAAGAATAGTTTCTTATAATTATCCCAGTTTTCTCTTTTCTATAAATTCCCCTATTGTTCCCTAGTTTTCATATTTGTACTCTCTCCCTTTTTTTTACTGAATAAATCAGCAAATAGCTTATCTTGCCAAAGCTTTTGGATTTATTATTTCTACTACATTCATTATTTTCTGTTTGTATTCTTTCCTTCATTCTCTCAATGTATTTCTCTTTTTATAACTTTTTAATTGGATGCTTATATCATGATTTCTATTTTTATAGTGTGTATACACGTACAGATACAGACATATACACATATATAAATTTTCCAAGGGCTACTTTAGTTACATCCCATAGTTTCTGATATGTAATATTTATATGATCATTTTTTAGCATCCTGGCATTTGAGTTTATCCTTTTTCTTTGACTCAGTTATGGCTTATTAGAGAATTTAATTACAAGAGGATACACAACAATTTTTTCCTGTCATTCTAATCCTCCATGTTAGTCTTCATTATACTGTTAAGTATATTCAGTGCTTACCTCCAGTCCTTTTGCTGGTATTAACCTAGTCGTAGTTATTTGAAATGTGTTTTCTAGCAATTTCCACAGGAAGGACTCCTGATACTGCTGCACCAAGTCATACTGGAGCCTGGAGCAAAAGGAAAAACAGTAGTAATGATCCTGTTTTCCTGTTAAAGTTCTGATACTTTATTTAACATAGATTTTTTCATTATTTAGTTTAACACTGCATCAAATATTATTGTTGATTACTGAACTTTCTGGTACTCTCTTAAATTCTGTGCCCAAAGCACTCAATATTCCTTGGGTTCTGTAGGTTCATGTTTCTTACTTAAAAAATACTTTGACTCACTCTTTCCTTGAGGAACTTCCAGGTTGCTAGTCATTTATAATCTTCTAAAAGACATTATAGAGAGACTTCCCTGGTGGCCCAGGGGTTAAGACTTCATGCTGCCAGTGCAGGAGGGGGCATGGGTTCAATCCCTGGTCAGGGAACTAAGATCCCACATGCCATATGGCATGGCCAAAAGATAAAAAAGTAAATAATTTATTAAAAGTGTTTTAATTAAAAAAAAAAAAAGATGCTGTGGCAGCCAATTTTTTTTTCATTTGTTTTTTAACTTTTTGTAACAATTCTTTATCTTCAAAATCTAACAACTTTTCCAGGATCTGTGTTGGTGTTGATCATTCTGGGTCACATTTCCTTGGCACACAGTATGACTATTAAATATAGAGATTCGAGTCTTTTTCTTTTTTGAACTGTATTTTAAAATATTAATATTTGTTTTGTACCATTTTTGGTTTTCTTCTTTGGATATTCTACTTAAGTGCTTATTGGATCTACTTGTATATCTTCTAATTTTTAAATTCTTTGATTTCTACTTCACTGTGTTCCCTTTTCTTATTTTTATCTTTTACATCCCTAGCAATATTTTCCATATTGCTTGTTACTTCTTCCAGTTTTGTCTTTATTTCTGTGCTGGTTTATTTTTTCCTTCTACTTCTTTCCTGATTTCCACCAGTTTATGTTTCTTTTTTTCCTCCTATCTTAAGACTTCTTTTTCAAATACAGTACTGCACTCCCACCTGGTGGGACTTGTTAGAAGAAGTGATTGCTTTACTGAGTTTTTGTTGTTGTTTTGATATCAAAATGTTTATCTATAATTCGTATCTGCTTCATGACAACATCTCTGGTGAGTAATGATCGTCTGCTAATCCATTTTGCTGCACCTTTTCTTCCTTCCTTTTTCTTATAGGAAAAAGGAAGTTTCTTTTTTATTACTTATTTATTTTCTTTTTATTACTTATTATTGATAATAATAGAGGACTGAAAAACTTTTATCTGATGAGGTTAAAACAAAGGGAATTTGGACTTAAAACTACAAGGTACAATTTCTGGTGGATATATAATTCACGAGATAGCGGGATCACATGGAACAGACATTCTTCCCAGCCTTACTTGGCTAAGCTTCAAGGACCCTGGCAGCCAGGCAGTCAGCCCCAGGCAGAGCCTGGACAGTTCGATAGAGTCTTAACAGCCAGAAGCAGAGACTTATACATACTGACACCACAGGTCCCTCACTAAAGGCCCAATCTAATCATTTCAAAACAAAGTTGCGGTTACCAAGTCCACCCACAGGCTCCAACATTCCAAACCAATCTTTAGTGCCTATGCTAGTCTGCCCAGGATGTCATAACAAAATACCACACACTGAGCAGCTTAAACAACAGACTTTGTAAAGCCTATTTTCCCCACACTTCTGGAAGCTAGAACTCCCTGATCAAGGTGCAAAAGAATTCAGTTTCTGGTGCAGGCTCTCTTTCTGGCTTTCAGACAGCTACCACCTTGCTTTGGGCTCACATGGCCTTTCCTCAGCACATGTGCATGGAGACAGAAGGAAAGTGAGATCTCTGGTATCACAGTTTTAAGGACACTAAGCCTGCTGGGTCAGGGCTCCACCCTTATGGCCTCATTTAACCTTCATTACTTTCTTATAGGCCCCGATCTCCAAATACAATGACTTGGAGAGTTAGGGCTTCAACCTGTGAACGTGGGGAGGGGAGACACATAAACATTTAGTTCATAATAGTCCCTCAAACGTTGTCAAAACAAATTTAACTCTATCTAAAAAGCCTCTTGATGAAAGTGAAAGTGGAGAGTGAAAAAGTTGGCTTAAAACTCAACATTCAGAAAACGAAGATTATGGCATCTGGTTCCATCACTTCATGGGAAATAGATGCGGAAACAGTGGAAACAGTGTCAGACTTTATTTTTGGGGGCTCCAAAATCACTGCAGATGGTGACTGCAGCCATGAATTTAAAAGACACTTACTCCTTGGAAGAAAAGTTATGACCAACCTAGATAGCATATTCAATAGCAGAGACATTACTTTGCCAACAAAGGTCTGTCTGTCATAACAAAGGTTATGGTTTTTCCTGTGGTCATGTATGGATGTGAGAGTTGGACTAAGTTGAAGAAAGTTGAAGAAAGCTGAGCACCGAAGAATTGATGCTTTTGAACTGTGGTGTTAGAGAAGACTCTTGAGAGTCCCTTGGACTGCAAGGAGATCCAACCAGTCCATTCTGAAGGAGATCAACCCTGGGATTTCTTTGGAGGGAATGATGCTGAAGCTGAAACTCCAGTACTTTGGCCACCTCATGAGAAGAGTTGACTCACTAGAAAAGACTCTGATGCTGGGAGGGATCGGGGGCAGGAGGAGAAGGGGACGACAGAGGATGAGATGGCTGGGTGGCATCACAGACTCGATGGACACGAGTCTGAGTCAACTCCGGGAGTTGGTGATGGATAGGGAGGCCTGGTGTGCTGCGATTCATGGGGTTGCAAAGAGTCAGACATGACTGAGCGACTGAACTGAACTGAACTGATGGAGTTTCAGTATACAGATGGTGATTCCCAACCATCATCTCTTCCTTTCTTATTTGACTGTTTCACCTCTCAGTGTGCTCAGTGAGTCTCCAAACCGAGGGTAATTAAGTGGGAAAAGACTTCCTGTTTCAAAAATAGTGTATTTAGTTCCATTGGGTCTAGAGTTAATGGACCTGATGTTGCCTTCTGTGGACAGTGCTATGCCCTCTTTCAGAGGTTTAAGTCTGTTGAAGTCTTGTAAAACTGGTAGAGATGGAGAACTGAAGACCACTGATTTAACTTTCTCTCGTCAGTGAATATAAAAGTGAGTGAAGTCGCTTAGTCATGTCTGACCCTTTGCGACCCCGTGGACTGTAGCCTACCAGGCTCCTCTGTCCATGGGATTTTCCAGGCAAGAGTACTGGAGTGGGTTGCCATTTCCTTCCCCAGGGGATCTTCCCAACCCAGGGATCGCACCCAGGTCTCCAGCATTGCATGCAGACACTTTACTGTCTGAGCCACCAGGGAAGCCCTATAAATGTGCTCAATTATAATGCACTGTTCTAAAATATCTATTAATTGGTATAGAGAAATATGCATACATCTATATACCCGGTGTAAAAACTTTGTCTCCCCTGTTGATGTACAAACTTATCACTCCCTAATAATTCTTCAGCACAGATAGATCCTCCATCATCAACAGAGGCTGATGACAGCTTCATAATAGAATGGGTGAGCATTCCAAAAAAAAAACCCAGGTTGGGATATCTATATGCCTCTCCATCAGCAAAGTCACCCCTTCAAGGTACCCTCACCTCTACTTTTGTGGGTTCTTTGACTCCCTCCCATCTGTCTGTAGGGCCCAGAAGGAAACTCTGATTCTTCGGCAAAACCAGCTCTTAGCAGTGGGTTTATGTGAGATATGTTGTCCCTTTGTTTGCTGCTGACAAGCGTAAAGAACCACTTTCACTGCTGATAATAATGGTTAATTTATCACATCCAGCGGAGGCTGACCTCTGGGTGTCCCAGCCCCTCCATCACCTTCACACCTGCTCAAGCTAATTGTTAGAGCCAAGTGTAAATGAAAATCAACTGGGCTAATAATGAATGGAGCCCATTACTCGCAACAGCACATTGCTTTACGAAGGTTTATCAAGAAACATTATAACCAGTCCCCTGGTCACAGTTCCCTGTTTCATAGATGAGAAAAAGCAAGCAAACAAGAAGGGACCTGCCCATGAAAACAAGCACAGTGACTGGAAACAACGTCTGATTTTACCTCCCAGGGCTCTAGAACAGTCACCCCTGCATTTTACCAAAATTCACTCATATATAAACAGAAAAAGGATTAACATATTTCTCGAAATGTTCTTGTCATCTGCTTGTATAAGCAAATGAGATCATTACCAGATATGAAGACTCTAATTAGTATGCTAATCTCGTTCCTCCATCACAACCATTTTTAAGGTGGTTATCTCCATGGCTTCTCCAGTCACTGCCATCTGCCCTAGAACTGCCTTGCCATTACCTTCTGAAAGCACAGACCCAGCTCCAATGTTAGAAATGAAAAAATGAGAACTCCCATTAAAGGGAACTGTTTCAAAAGAAACTCGGAGAGCTTTACTTAACTACTTCATTAAGCAAGAAACAAACTTACTGAACTTCCAAACCGAAGGTAGTTAAGTTCTTAGCTTTCAGTACTATTCGTAACAGCTCAGATGATGAATAAGTACATTGCTTTCTCTTGTGATCTTTTACCAGAAACTTTTTTTTTTTAACTGCATAAGCTTACTTGCTTGTGGCTGCTTTAGCTAGGAAGCTGTAAGGTCCTGCTGACATGAGGACTACTTAACTTTTATTTGAGGCCAGAGTCAGCATTTCAGGGAAATCAAGGCCTTTTACACTTTGGTTATGTGATAATGAGTGTTTGGACTAGGGGTATATTCAAACTATGGTCTCCATTTTAATTGCCTTTTGACAACTGAGTATCTTCAAGAGGCAGATATTAGAGCACCAGGAATTGTCAACTGTATTTGAAGAAACAGCTTGATGGAGTGCAAGAAATAGCTTCCAGTCCCCAAGGTAAGGGGTTGATATATTTAGGGAATGTTTTAAAGTTTTTTCATCTTGTACTTTATCTGTTCATTTTTAATGCCACTTATAAGCAGTTGCATACTAGCAAAGAAATGCTGAAAATTCTTCAACCTAGGTTGCAACAATACATGAACCGAAAACTCCCAGATGTTCAAGCTGGATTTAGAAAAGGCAGAGGGATCAGAGATCAAATTGTCAACATCCATTCAATCATAGAAAAATGAAGAGAATTCCAGAAAAACTCTACTTCTGCTTCACTGACTATACTAAAGCCTTTGATTGTGTGGATCACAACAAACTGGAAAATTCTTCAAGAAATGGGAATACCAGACCACCTGACCTGCCTCCTGAGAAATCTGTATGCAGGTCAAGGACAAACAGTTAGAACCGGACATGGAACAATGGACTGGTTCTAAATCGGGAAAGGAGTACGTCAAGGCTGTATACTGTCACCCTGCTTATTTAACTTATATGCAGAGTACAGCATGTGAAATGCTGGGGTGGATGAAGCACAAGCTGGAATCAAGACTGCTGGGAAAAATATCAATAACCTCAGATACACAGATGACACCACCCTTAAGGCAAAAAGCAAAGATGAACTAAAGAATTCCTTGATGAAAGTCAAAGAGGAGAGTGAAAAAGCTGGCTAAAAACTCAACATTCAAAAACAAAGATCATGGCATGTGGTCCCATCACTTCATGGAAATAGATGGGGAAACGATGGAAACAGTGACAGACTATTTTCTTGGACTCCAAATCACTGCAGATGGTGGCTGCAGCCATTAAAAGATGTTTGCTCCTTGGAAATAAAACGATGATGAACCTAGACAGCATACTAAAAAAGCAGAGACATTACTTTGCCAACAAAGGTCAGTCTAGTCAAGGCTATGGTTTTTCCAGTAGTCATGTATGGATGTGAGAGTTGGACTGTGAAGAAAGCTGAGTGCCAAAGAATTGATGCTTTTGAACTGCAGTGTTGGAGAAGACTCTTGAGAGTCCCTTAATCTCTTAGATCTCCCTGAAAGGAGATCCAACCAGTCAATACTAAAGGAAATCGGTCCTGAATATACACTGGAAGGCCTGATGCTGAAGCTGAAGCTCCAATACTTTGGCCAGCTGATGTGAAGAACTGACTCAATGGAAAAGACCCTGATGCTGGGCAAGATTGAAGGCAGGAGGAGAAGGGGATGATAGAGGATGAGATGGTTAGCTGGCATCACCAACTCAATGGACATGAGTTTGAGCAAGCTCCGGAAGTTGGTAATGGATAGGGAAGCCTGGCATGCTGCAGTCCATGGGGTCACAAAGAGTCAGACACTACTGAGTGACTGAACTGAACTGATAAGCAGTCGACATCCCCCCTTCAAGCCATAAATCAGAAGGAATATGCACCCCACAGTAAATTCAGCCCTAGACATAATACCTTTAATCCCACATGTCTGAGTAACATTTTTACGAACTTCTACCAAGTGATTCCCTGCACTTCCAAACATATCAGACCTCAAGATCAGCAGCTTGAGATCAATTGGGGCCAAATACCAAGTCAATCTGTTTTAGATTTGAATAGATTATTTGAAGGATGCAAATAACCCCCTTACAATTTGACCAAGTGGAATTGATTTCCCATAACCTTGATTTTTGTCCAGCTTTCCAGAAGACTACTCTTAAACCTGGCTGAAGACCCAGGGCTTTGCACTGACAAGACCTATACTTGTCATCTGCTTTAATATGGGCATCTTCCTTCCAGGTTTTGTATCTCATGGACAGATATAAAAGAGAGATGTACTCATCAGGGGATTCTGTGTTATCTGCTAAATAGTCTTCAGTTTGAGGGGCACCATTCCAAATTTATACAGCACAGCTTCTGCCTGTAATGTGACAAGGCCAGGGAGGTAAGCATACACTGCCCTCAATAGCAGTATTCAGCAATTCCGGAGGAACAAGGTATGAACTGTTGTTCAGGCTGGAGGAAGAAGGTGGGGAAGAGAGGGAAATTTCCATGGTCAAATGAGATGGGACAATACTGGGTTTAAGGGATAGGGGAGCCTGGTGGGCTGCCGTCTATGGGGTCGCACAGAGTCAGACACGACTGAAGCAACTTAGCGGCAGCAGCAGCAGCAGCAGGAATCCTTTATCAAGGCAGAATTTCTTAAGTCTAAAAAACATTATCAGTCTTTTAATTTCTATGAATACAGAATCCTTGCTTCAGAACACTAGTAAACATCATATATAACATTGGTATTCAACAGGACACCAGATGGAAACACTATTCTAAAAGGCCCTGCCCTATAAAAGATCCAATATACTACTCTAGTAGGGAAGAACAATTAACAAATCTATCTCTTCACACTAAAAGTGAGGGGTAGGGGCTTCCCTGGTGGCTCAGCGGTAAAGAATCTGCCTGCCANCAGAACACTAGTAAACATCATGTATAACATTGGTATTCAACAGGACACCAGATGGAAACACTATTCTAAAAGGCCCTGCCCTATAAAAGATCCAATATACTACTCTAGTAGGGAAGAACAATTAACAAATCTATCTCTTCACACTAAAAGTGAGGGGTAGGGGCTTCCCTGGTGGCTCAGCGGTAAAGAATCTGCCTGCCAATGCAGGAGTTTGATCCCTAATCTGAGAAGATTCCACACGCCTCGGAGCAACGAAGTACATGCACCCCAACTACTGAGCCTGCCACCTAGAGCCCTCAAGCCCCAATGACCAAGCTCGTGTGCTGCAACAGCCGAAGCCTGCACGCCCTAGAGCCTGTGCTCTGCAACAAGAGAAGCCACCGCAATGAGAAGTCTGAGCACCACAACTGGAGAGTAGCCCCCACACATCACAACTAGAGAAAAGCCCACACAGCAATGGAGACCCAGCACAGCCAAAACTAAATAAATAATACAAACAAACACACAAAAACATTGAGGGGCAAAAACTGTGCTACCTTCATTTACAAACTGATATGAATGAGTTTTTCGATTTTGGATTGTTCAGGTACTGTAAGCCTGCAGAGCAAACGATCTCCAAACCTCGCCCACATATAACAACCAACATTCACTTCTCGTTGATGCATCTCTGAATGGGATGGAACCACTTGGCTTCAAGCAGTAGGTCAAATGCAGGTGTTTTCCAGGCATTTCTCACTCAGGAATCTAGTCTAAAAAGTGGTAGCTACTGTGGGTGTGCTTTTCTTGTGGGATAAAAAATTGCTGTCAGACATCTGCCAAATGTCATAAGCCTCAGTTCAGAACTGGTACGCTATCACTTTTACTGTGTTTCATCAGTCAAAGCAAGTCGAATGGCTAAGCTCAACATCAACAGGACAGGGAAATACTGTACCCACAGCAAAGCCACACCAAAACCAGGCAAAGCCAGGCAAGGGCTGGGAGGGAGGAACCATGGTGGGCAAACGATATCTACCACACTGACCATAAATTCAAATCCAAAAGTGTAACCATGTGTGGGAACAACCATACTTCTATTTTCTTCAAACACAAATGGCCCGTTTAGTAATAATTGAAATATACTAATGGTTAGACTTGACCATAGGAATATAGACTCCATTTCTATTCTTCATTCTTCTTCCTGCCCTGTACAAGTTAGTATTTGGTATTTCCAATCCAGGGGAGTTACATGTTAGGGCATTTTCCAGTTGATTCCTCGGTATATATTTTGAATACCAACACCACAATCAGCCTTTTATATAAGAACAGTGACACATCTTGTACATAGCATAACAAATGACCACCAACTAATAGCTTAAGACACATGTTGGCTATGTCCATACAGAGCTTAGCAGGGCCTCCGCAAGGCTGTGATCCAGGCCTGGGTTCTCCTCTGCAAGCCTGGCTGGGAAAGCATCTGCTTCAAGGGTCACTCAGGTTGTTGGCAGAACTCATGTGCTTGTAGTCACAGGACTCATGGCATCTTGCTTCTTCAAAGCTAGCAAGGAGAGCAAGACCTTAGAGCAATTTTGCTAGCAATTCTGCTACAAGACAGAGCCTTATGTAATGTAATATAATCCCATAAGTGACAGCCCATTACCTTACCATATTTGATTGTTTATGCACAAGGGGTAGGGATTATACTAAGGCGTAAACACCAGGATGTAGCGCTTACAGGGTCCACCTTCAAGTATGTCCCTTGCAATAAGAAACCTAAAAAATATATTATTTGTGACTTACTCTAGTCCAGCTTTGCCCAGCTTTTCTCAGTGGAGAGTCCTTCTCCATCATGTTCTAGAATTGCATTTACTTAGGTGAACCCACGTTCACTGGGCAGTTCTATTTCACTTTGTATTTTAAGATCTTTTGAGGGTAGGAAACTAGCCGATGCTATTCAATCACTGAGTGTAGTCAGTGTCATTAACACCTGAATGGCCAAGAAATCTTTCCAGCCAGAAAAGACTCAAGTACCAATTATTAGACTGTCATGATTTATGTTTGTGCCTGATGTAACAGACATAAGTCAACTGCTGATACATGGAAACGTAGCCATCGCCTCACAAGAACTACTGAGTATGACTCATGCTGTGCCTGCCCACAGCCAAAGCCGTCAGTCAATTCCAACGGTATAAACGTCAATTAAATAAATGGTTTGGCAGCCTAAATATTTAATAACTGGATGATGACTGGAATTTTCACTTTTCATTCAGTCACACAGACATGGTTTCAGTAAAAGAAATAACTGAAGTTTAGGGTAATTTTCCTTTTCCTAAAAGTCATCCACCCCCAAACATTTGCTGAATGCCTACCATGTCCTAGGTACTTTGCTTACTGTTGGGAATGCAGAGATAGAAGAGTAAAATTGTGTTTTGAAGGAAATTTATTCTTCACACTGTTTCTCGTTTAACTTCATGTTACCTACCCTGCAAATAAGCAATTTTCTCAGAAGCCATCAGTACCCAGGGGCCTTCCCCACTGCTCCTTTTCAAATATTTCTTATTGTTCAGAAAACCCTAATAATTAACCAAAAATCACTTTGCTGTGGCAAAACCTCAATACCTATACATCTCACTGGCTCTGAAGAGTAACTGGAATGAATTACTGCCTCTGTTGACAGAAATTTTGTATTTATTAAAATTCTGAATGATGGAAAAATCCATATGATAAAAATTTATTACTATGATGCCCATTATAATACCCCAGGATAAGAATATTTTGCATTCCTACCATATATAAAATAGATAAACAACAAAGATTTACTGTATAGCACAGGATATTGTATGCAGTATCTTGTCATCATCTTTAATGGAAAAGAATCTGAAAAAATATATATGTAAAAATGAATCACTTTGCTATACACTGGAAACTAATACAATACTGCAAATTAACTATACTTCAATAAAAATAAAAAAGAAAGACTGCTTTGTACTACAAACACTTGAGAGCCAAAGATCACTTGTAACAAACCAAGCAAATGCCTCAATGTGTGATAAACAGGAAATGCCACACAGAGAGGGACAATCTCAGACCACTTAGCCCCTTCTTTCCCTATACTTTTTCTGTAAGTAATTTTATATATTCCCATGGCTTTTATGTACTAAATCTTCAGAGGGAAAACAGATAACTTACTTTAATAATCATTTATCATAAGCGTGGGATGGCAGGGATGGTGAAACTCTTGACAAATACCAAGGACTCCTCTGTTCTTAAAGCCCCTTTATTCTCAAGGACTCCTTTATTCTAATGTAATGGCTCCTGAAAAACTTCCCTTTTCAAGGATACTTTTTTCAAACACAATCAATAATCTACAATCAACTTTGTAATCTCTTTGGAAACCAGGACCTTTTTGGCTTTGGAGTTTTAAAGATAAAATGCACAGCTGGATTCCTACAGGCCAAATATGTAATTTTTTTAATTTGTGGGTTATGAATCAGATTACTAATATGGTGGTGTTTGATAGGTAATAGAAAGTCAAAATATAGTTTTTTAAATTATTAGTTTTAGAATTCCAGAGATGAAATGAGTTTTAAAGCACATCTGGAAATGATATGCTGGAAATGAGCTTCAAGGCACATCCACCCAGAGCTTGGGTCTCTTAAGCAACATCTGTAACAAGTGGTTGTCAGCCCTTGTTCCAACAGCCCCAGCCATGGGGAGCTCCCTACCTTTGGACCAGAGATCATTCTGTCTTCCCAAACCACTTTAAAAATGTTTTCCTTGTTCTGAGTCAGTTCTTCTATAGCTTTAATCCTTGATCTTAATTAAAGTCCTTTGAGTCTCATTGGACAAATATAATCCCTTCCTATAACAGTCCTCAAAATATGTGAAATCCCCTACCATATCCTCAACACTCCATTCTAAAGATGGTTTTCTCCTTGAATTATTCCTCATAGAACATATCTTTGGTTCTGTCACTGTCCTGCTATCTAATCTCTGGGTCAGATGATTTTAACCAAGATTTTGTAAGAATCACAGCCATTCTTGTGATCAATAAGAAAAGAAAGGGTAAGCAGCTGTAGCAACTGCACCCAGAATTAAGGATAACACTTTCTATATTATTCTGTGCCATGGACCAGGAAGAAACAAAATACCCAGGTGAGTATTTTGCTTCTGTGAATGTGATAAACCACATGATCCATAGTGGATTAAAGGCTGAGAACCATTATTTTAAATGCACCCCAGTTTATTTTTCTTTGAAAAGTGTAGCAGCTGAAATGTAATACAAAAACCCAGAAGTGGGTTAGCTAGGACAATGCAGACTATTTCACTAAACAAAATATTTCTCCTCTTCCTACTCCTCCTTGTCTCTCAGGAATCACCTGAAATCTTAACTCTTATGTGAAACATTAGTTCAGTTCAGTTCAGCCACTCAGTTGTATCCGACTCTTTGCGACCACCATGGACTGCAGCATGCCAGGCTTCCTTGTCCATCACCAACTCCCGGAGCTCACTCAAATTCATGTCCATTGAGTCGGTGATGCCATCCAACCATCTCATCCTCTGTCATCCCCTTCTCTTTCTTGATCTTTCCCAGCATCAGGGTCTTTTCCAAGGAGTCAGTTCTTCGCATCATGTGGCCAAAGTTATTGGAGTTCAGCTTCAGAATCAGTCCTTCCAATGAATATTCAGGACTAATTTCCTTTAGGAATAACTGGTTTGATCTCCTTGTAGTCTAAGGGACTCTCAAGAGTCTTCTCTAACACCACAGTTCAAAAGCATCAATTCTTCGGAACTCAGCTTTTTTTATAGTCCAAGTCTCACATCCATACATCACTACTGGAAAAAACCATAGCTTTGACTAGATGGACTTAAGTCAGCAAAGTAATGTCTATGCTTTTTAATATGCTGCCTAGGTTGGTCGTAGCTTTTCTTCCAAGGAGCAAGCATCTTTTAATTTTATGGCTGCAGTCACCATCTGTAGTGATTTTGGGAGCCCCCCAAAATAAAGTCTGTCACTATTTCCATTGTTTCCCCATCTATTTCCCATGAAGTGATGGGACCAGATGCCTTGATCTTCATTTTTTGAATGTTGAGTTTTAAGCTAGCTCTTCAACTCTCATCAAGAGGCTCTTTAGTTCTTCTTCACTTTCTGCCATTTAGGTGGTGTAAACTGCATATCTGGGTTATTGATATTTCTCCTGGCAATCTAGATTCCAGCTTGTGCTTCATCCAGCATGGCATTTTGTATGATGTACTCTGCATATAAGTTAATAACCAGGCTGACAATATATAGCCTTGACATACTTCTTTATCAAGTTGGACCCAGTCTGTTGTTCCATGTCCAGGTTTTTTTTTTTAATATAAATTTACTTATTTTAATTGGAGGCTAATTACTTTACAATATGTCCAGTTTTAACTGTTGCTTCTTGACCTGCATACAGATTTCTCAGGTGGCAGTTTAGGTGGTCTACTATTCCCATCTCTTGAAGAATTTTCCACAGTTTGTTGTGATCTACAAAGTTAAAAGCTTTGGCGTAATCAATAAAGCAGAAGTAGATGTTTTTCTGGTATTCTCTTACTTTTTCAGTGTTGGCAATTTGATCTCTGATTCTCTGCCTTTTCTAAAGCCAGCTTGAACATCTGGAAGTTCATGGTTCACGTACTGTTGAGCCTAGCTTGGAGAATTTTGAGCATTACTTTACTAACATGTGAGATGAACACAATTGTGCAGTAGTTTGAACATTCTTTGGCCTTCTTTGGGACTGGAATAAAAACTGGCCTTTTCCAGTCCTGTGGTCATTGCTGAGTTTTCCAAATTTGCTGGCATACTGAATACAGCACTTTAACAGCATCATCTTTTAAGATTTGAAATAGCTCAGCTGGAATTCCATCACCTCCACTAGCTTTGTTCATAATGATGCTTCCTAAGGCCCACTTGACTTTGCATTCCAGGATGTCTGGCTCTAGGTGAGTGATCACACCATCGTGATTATCTGGTTCATGAAGATCTTTTTTGTATAGTTCTTCTGTGTATTCTTGTCACCTCTTCTTAATACCTTCTGCTTCTGTTAGGTCCATACCATTTCTGTCCTTTATTGTGCCCATCTTTGCATACAATGTTCGCTTGCTATCTCTAATTTTCTTGAAGAGATCTCTAGTCTGTCCCATTCTTTTGTTTTCTTCTATTTCTTTGCATTGCTCACTGAGGAAGGCTTTCTTATCTCTCTTTGCTATTCTTTGCAAAGAATAGCATTCAAATGGGTATATCTTCACTTTTCTCCTTTGCCTTTAGCTTCTCTTCTTTTCACAGCTATTTGTAAGGCCTCCTCAGACAGCCATTTTCCCTTTTTGCATTTCTTTTTCTTGGGGATGGTTTTGATCACTGTCTCCTGTACAATGTCACAAATCTCCATCCATTATTCTTCAGGCACTCTGTCTATCAGATCTAATCCCTTGAATCTATTTTTCACTTCTGCTGTATAATTGTAAGGGATTTGATTTAGGTCATACCTGAATGGTCTAGTGGTTTTTCCACTTTCTTCAATTTAAGTCTGAATTTGTCAATAAGGAGTTCCTTATCTGAGCCACAGTCTGCTCCCGGTCTTGTTTTTGCTGACTGTATAGAGCTTCTCCATCTCTGGCTGCAAAGAAAATAATCAATCTGATTTCGGTATTGACCATCTGGTGATGTCCATGTGTAGAGTCTTCTCTTGTGTTGTTGGAAGAGGGTGTTTGCTATGACCAGAGTGTTCTCTTGGCAAAACTCTGTTAACCTTTGCCCTGCTTCATTTTGTACTCCAAGGTCAAATTTGCCAGTTACTCCAGGTATCTCTTGACTTCCTACTTTTGCATTCCAGTCCCTATAATGAAAAGGACATCTTTTTTGTGTGTTAGTTCTAGAAGGTCTTGCAGTTCTTCATAGAACCATTCAACTTCAGCTTCTTCAGCATTAGTGATTGGGGCATAGACGTGGATTACTGTGGTACTGAATTACTTGCCTTGGAAATGAACAGAGATCATTCTGTCATTTTTGAGACTGCACCCAACTACTGCATTTTGGACTCTTTTGTGTGACTATGAGGGCTACCCTATTTCTTCTAAGGGATTCTTGCCCACAATAATAGATATAATGGTCATCTGAGTTAAATTCACCCATTCCAGTCCATTTTAGTTCACTGATTCCTAAAATGTTGATGTTCACTCTTGCCATCTGTTTGACCACTTCTAATTTACCTTGATTCATGGACCTAACATTCTAGGTTCCTACGCGATATTGTTCTTGATAGCATTGGACTTTACTTCCATCACCAGTCACATCCACAGCTTGGGGTTGTTTTTGCTTTGGCTCTGTCTCTTCATTCTTTCTGGAGCTATCTGTCCACTCTTCTCTAGTAGCCTATTGGGCACCTACCAACCTGGGGGTTCATCTTTCAGTGTCATATCTTTTTGCCTTTTTATACTGTTCATGGGGCTCTCAAGGCAAGAATACTGAAGTGGTTTGCCATTCCCTTCTCCAGTGGACCTCATTTTGTCAGAACTCTCCACCATGACCCGTTTGTCTTGGGTGGCCCTAAACGGCATGGCTCATAGCTTCACTGAGTTAGACAAGGCTGTAGTCCATGTGACCAGTGTGATTAGTTTTCTGTGATTGTGGTATTCATTTCGTCTGCCCTCTGACACAAAAGGATAAGAGGCTTATGGAAGCTTCCTGTTGGGAGAGACTGGCTGTGGGGGAAACTGGGTCTTGTTCTGATGGGCGGGGCCATGCTCAGTAAACCTTTAATCCAATTTTCTGTTGATGAAACCTTAACTGGCAGAGATAAATTTTGAATTCCCAAAGTGCTTTCTTTGGATGCAGGACTAATCTAGATTCCCCAGGGTTCTCTACTTCCAACCATGTGTCCTTGGACAGAGTTTCTGACCATTCCTCCCAACCTTTCCAGAGCTCACCTTCCTAAGGACTAACATGGGTGTTCTACTTCACCAGGCAGCTCTGAATTTCTTAACATAGTATTTGGCAATGTTAATTAATTGCCTTTCTTTTAGTCTGCTCTAAACTGTGCTCAAAACACTGAAGCGCTAAGCTCCAAACACAGGGTATATCCAGAATTATGGGCCCAGGAGAGAAGATATTACTCTAAGAAACGGAAATAAGAGTCAACATAATATTATTGCATTGGCCATCTGGGGAAATCATCCTAGGATGTTACCCACAATTATGGATAACTTGTGATGTAAGACTTAAGGTGCCAACCCAAAATGTTCTCTGCAATGTGTCAAGCCAAATAATAGCTATCATCAGATGATCACAAACTTGCCACATGTGTTACCCTAAGAAATGTAATGACAACTGCTTCTAGTTTACAGTAAAATTGTCCACGAGATTGGTGCTCTAATTCTAGACAATGCCAACTTCTATGACAGACAAGTCCTTGGATGGGAGAAGGGCAATTCTTCAAGTCATCACTCAAGAATCTTCAGTTCCTCGCCACAAACCTGGGACTCATGGAGCAACCTTATCACGTGTAGCACAGTCTTCTGAGTACATAACACAAAGGAGAGTCTGCCAGCCACACTCTCCCACCGCCAATTAATACATCAACACTCCAGTTTGCACATGGGTCTCCTGGGGCCTTTGTACATGTGAATTGATTCCTTAGCCTAATCCCCTCTGGGAAAATGAATTGAATTCTGTTCTTGAAAAGCTGAGCTATACAATCTGTGCTATCCAGACTCCCACACTGGCAGTGACTCTAAATGCCCTGGAACCCCTAACGACAATACCTATGTACTGGTGCCTCACCGAACATGTAGGAGGGGAGTAACTTGCAACCCTTTTACCCCCCACCAGACCCTCCTCTGCACTACTTATCAACTCTGCTCCCTCCAAGCAAGGAAGAGTTACTGCTCAGGTCAGATTTATTTATTTTTTTTTCTGGTCAGATTTAAACATCTGAAAGGCCACTGACAAGACAGGGTGGTCCTTAGCAGCCTGACTGACCTCTTTACCCCCTTCCCCCAGTCACCTGGCTCTCAGGTATGGCCTTCATCTCTCTACCTCCTCTGAGATAGGAGTACAACTGGGATGACAAACCTGATCGCTTTCTACTCTGTTCCCACAGGCTCAACGGAATACCTGGTTTCAATGCTCAACTTAGTGATAAGATAGGCTTGAATGGAATAGGATATATCTTTTGACCTTAAGCACAAGTCACCTTTCTCTTTCTAACTTTTATCAGAGAACTCTAGCAAAACCCCATCCCCTTAAACCCTAAAAATATGCCAACTGGTTTCATTTATGTTAGTCTAATTTTCCCAAAGAGAATATAATCTCCATGAAAACGTGGCTGATTTCTGGATTCTTCCTGTACTTTTTTTTCCTTTCATAGTGCCCAGCACTAAATATTTGTTCACTGAGGCCATTTAATCTTCACTTGGTATGCTGCTGCTGCTGCTGCTAAGTCACTTCAGTCATGTCCGACTCTGTGCAATTCCATAGACAGCAGCCCATCAGGCTCCACCGTCCCTGGGATTCTCCAGGCAAGAACACTGGAGTAGGTTGCCATTTCCTCATATATATATTTATTTTTATCTTAAGCCTCTGATCTTTTCTCACTAGCCCAAATCAATCATCATATTTGGGTTCTTGGTGCCAATGCAATTATAACACAAATTCAACTTGAACTGGAATTGTGGGACGGGACTAATTACAAGGTGATCCTTGAAGTGACCCAAAGTATAGTTATACTAAGAGTTCCTAACAAAAAATTTTAAATTCTTACAGAAAAGGCACAGCTCCCCTAAAATTCATTTGAACAGTCTAATTTGAAAAACATTGATGACTACACAGAATAAATCAGAAATGATGAATGCCAATAACAGATAAAGAGGTATCAGATATCCACACCCTCAAAATACACACATTACTTGAACTTCAAGGACCAAAGTGAATTAACATTCATGAGGAAGAAAGAGACAGCCAGTTTAGGGAGAGAACTACCTAGGGCAACGAAGGACACCCAGGGAGGAAGGGGCTATGGGATGAGTTGGGACATAGGAATTGACATATATACACTATTGATACTATGCATAACATAGACAACCAATGAGAACCTACTGTATTGCTCAGGGAACACTACTCAGTGCTCTGTGGTGACCTGAATGAGAAGGAAACCCTAAAAAGAGAGGAGACGTGCAAATGCATAGCTGATTCACTTTGCTGTACAGTAGAAACTAACACAACATTGTAAAACAATTATACTCCAATGAAAATTAATAAAAACTAAAAAGGATATTGATAAACACAAAAAGCTATGACAAATCTAGACAGCGTATTTAAAAGCAGATACATTACTTTGCTGACAAAGGTCCATCTAGTCAAAGCTATGGATTTTCCAGTAGTCATGTATAGATGTGAAAGTTGGACCATAAAGAAGGCTAAGGGTCAAAAAATTGATGCTTTTGAACTGTGGTGTTGGAGAAGACTCTTGAGAGTCCCCTGACTACAAGGGGATCAAACCAGTCCATCCTGAAGGAGATCAGTCCTAAATATTCATTGGAAGAACTGATGCTGAAGCTGAAGTGCCAATACTTTGGCCACCTGATGCAAAGATCTGACTCATTAGAAATGACCCTGATGCTGGGAAAGATTTAAGGCAGGAGGAGAAGGGGACAACAGAAGGCGAGATGGTTGGATGGCATCACCGACTCAAGGGACATGAGTTTGAGCAAGCTCTGGGAGATGGTGAAGGACAGGGAAGCCTGGTGTGCTGCAGTCCATGGGGTTGAAAAGAGTCAGACACAACTCAGCAACAAACAACAAAATACAAGAAAAAAAAAAAAGAGACCCAAGTCAGACCTCCTGCCATGGTTTCCTGAAGCTTCCCGATTCTTGCCTGGGTCACGAGCCTGACACAGCAGGGTGTGTGGTCAGGGAGCCGGCTCTGCAGTGGCACTGCCCATATTCCAGTCCCAGCTCCACACTGCCAGCTGTGGCTTGGGAAACTTGCTGGACTTCTTCAGCCTCCCTCTCCCCATCTGTAGTACTGGGATTACAATGGCTTGCTTACGTACATGACACACAGCATGCAGCTAATTATCCTGGGGCCTTGACTCATTAACTTTCCAGAGCCATTCTTCAGACCTCCCTATCAACAGAGAAGAGGATTCCTCCTCCGGCTTAGGCTAACCCTTCCATCTTGGCCTGGGACTCCACCATCCTTTCCCCACCTTGGAGAGGCACTCAGCTGGTTATCTCTTCCCTGTCTGCTACACACAGCCACTTAGCATCCCAGTGCCCTCTTTCACCTTAAAATCTCCACCAACATGATATCCCTCTCCAATACTTTCCTACATCTATCTTGTTCTTCAGAGAAACCAATAGAAAAAGTGGTAGGGTAATTTTTTTCAAAGGTCAATTCATAACAGGGTTATAAACTCAACACCTATCCTCTGTTCATTTCTCCACTCTGGCAGCCTAGAGACTGACCCACACTCCACTGAAATTGCTCTCCACAGGCTGACAGAGCTCCCCAGATGCCAGATCCAATGGATATGTGTCACTGACAGTTATGTACTGGACAGCAACATTAGACTATCCTGAGCCCTCCCTCCTGATGTTCTGTTCCCCAGGGTTTCATGATACCACAGTCTCCTTATTTTCTTCCCATCTCCTTAATCACTTTTTCTCTACTTGTCCCCTAAACACTGATATTTTTCAGGGCTCAAAATTTGACTTTCTTCTCATCTGTCTGCTTGCATGCCGATTTCATTGCCTTCCTAGATGAGTTTATGATTCCAGAATTTACAGCTCCAGCCCTGGTTTCTCTCTTATATTCCAGTTTGCCACTTCTCAGCCAAATGCCTGTGTATCTTCACAAATATCCTACAAACATCTGAAATTCCACGTACGTGAAACTATAAACACCTAAATTTCCTTCCGAAACCTGCTACTACTCTTGTCTTCCCTACGCCCGTATCTGACAAATCAAAAATGCACTTCTGCATTTGGAAATGTGAGTTTTTTAAACCTCAAGCACACACATGTATATACACACATCAAAATTTTAGCACGATTACTCCAAAGTGTTTGAAGTGTTTTTAAAGGGCCTAGAAAAGGAAGGAATCCTATCCCCCTCTTCCTCTACCTGAAAGCAGACTCAGTTCCTTTTCAATGAGATTTACCTTTTTATCTTTAACACTCATCCCCAGATATCATCTCCTCCAAGAAGGCTTCCCTGAGCCCCCGAGAGCACCATACACAGCTCTCCTCCATGACCCCCTATTTCAACCATTGCAGTGTTGAATATCTTAGTAACTTTCTATCATCACCACCAGTTAACAGAGCTTTCTCCCTCACCAGGATCTGAGCTATTGTTTTATTAATATTTATCTTCGTAATCCCAGTGCCTGACATAAACAAGTGCTCAATGGCTTTGGCAGAATGACTGCATGGCAAATACTAAAAAGCTGGATGAGGCAGGAGAGTCCATGATTGAAATTAGAGGCTGAGCATTTCACTTCAGATTCTGTGACTCACTGTGTGACCTTGCCAAGTCCTCTTACCTCCAAGCCTGGGTTTTTACGTCTTTTAAGGAAACTGGAACAACAACAGTATCACCTTCTTCACAGGGTTACGGAGACAATTAAATGAGATGAAGTCCATAACATTTCTTAGCAGGTTCTGTTATATTTTGGGGAATCTATTGGGTCGGTGAATAGAAGGCAACAGAGCAGGGGAGGTGAGAAGGCAGAGGAAATTTACAAAGTTCTACTCATGTGATATAAACTCCAGTTCCCTGTCTCCTCCATTTTGAAAATGAAAACCTAGTCAGGATAACAAAGATAATCCAAAGGATTGTTGGCTAACAATGTGATCAGGGATTAATGGGGTTTAGGTGGGAGGAGGCACTGAATAGAGACAGGAATGGAATACTGGTGCCTTTGTGGTGCTTGAGCTTTCTCAGGAGGTGAGGAGAAGGGCCACAGACCTGGAGCACTAGAATATGTTTTCTCCCTGAAAAAGATCACAGCACTATACCTAACCCAAATGGAATTAAAATGGTTAAAGTCACAAAGCAGCTCAGCATTCATTAGGGATTCGGGCACAGGCGATGCTCAAGCACTAATATTAACTATGGTTCTTAGCCTTTGGAGTTGGCGAGATGAACCCAGCTTCCTGCAGACCAAACACTTATGCTAATTGAGGAGAAACTTTCTGAAAAAAAAAAAAAAAAAGGCAGCCAAATCTAAGAGACCTGTCAATGCCAGGGTCATCAGTGAAGTGATAACCAGCAAAGAGCTGAAATCAAAGGCTGCATCTGCCTCCCTGTGCACATTCTGTTCAGTGGGAGCCCATGGTGGTCACAGCTCCTTTAACAATATTTATAATGAAGGAACGACGTCGGAGATGTCAACCTTGATTATTCATAAAGCGTCCTCCTGCTCAGATCCACCCCGGGGCTAACAGTAAAAGTACCTGATTCCCAATTCTCAAACACAAAAGCATACAGAGCTTGAAAGAGGAGCTGACTAATAAAGTTTGCATATCCCTAAGAAAAAGAGCATACAAGGAAGAAGAAAAGGAATGGCAAGATTAAACAAAAACAGTAAGCTTGGATGGGAAATGATAAAAATTTTAAAAGGCAAGAACTTAAATCTATTTTCCTCTTTTTTTCCTAACGTCCTTGTTCATTTACATTTCAGTATAAGCCATTCGGAGGAAACAGCTGTTTCATCTCCCGACTAGAATGCTGAGGTGCTTTGAACACTTACTGTGGGAGCATAATGTTGCCAAACTCTATTCTGGAGAGGAGTCTAGTGGCTTTAAACTGTGAGGAGAGGCAGAGAGAGGCCTTCATCTCTGGTTCTATTGGACAAGGAGGCCTCAGAGCAGAGGCTTTGAGGACTCACTGAGGTGGTCTATGTAGGGTGAAGAGTCCCAGGCCAGCTCTGGAGTTTACACCCACCTTCTCCAGCCACCTAGATCTCTATGACCTTGTTACTTATTCTTTCTCAGTTTCCTCATTTGTAAGATGGGAAGAATAATACCACCTCCTCCTTGGGCTGCTGAGAATATTTAATAAATGAGGAAAATAAAACCAAGCTGGGATGATGAAAAAGTTAAAGCGTTAGACTTTCAATTGTGTCTGACTCTTTGAGACCCCATGGGCTGTAGTCCCCCAGACTCCTCTGTCCACAGAATTCTCCAGGAAAGAATACTGGAGTGGGTAGCCGTTCCCTTCCTCTAGGGGATCCTCCCAACCCAGGGACTGAACCTGGGTCTCCTGCATTACAGACAGATTCTTTACTGTGTGAGCCACCAGGGAAGCTGGGATGATAGTCAGCACTTAATGCTACTTGGGCTTCCCTTGTAGCTTAGTCAGTAAAGAATCTGCCTGCACTGCCGGAGACCCGGGTTCTATCCCTAGTTGGGAAGATCCCCTGGAGAAGGAAATGGCAACCAATTCCAGTATCCTTGCCCAGAAAATCTCATGGACAGAGGAGCCTGGTGGGCTGCAGTCCATGGGGTCACAAAGAGTTGGGCACAACTGAGTGACTAACACTTATTAATGCCACTTACTTGCTGTTATTATCAATCCCGAGAATTCTGGTCAAGTAGAAATTGAATTGTTTGCTTTTGGAGTTGATTTTAATAGAGCTATGGTTTGAGCTTATGGTAATTACATGTTGACTGTCAAACATCCTAACTCTTCTCTCCTGGGCACACACTGGACCAGATTCCTGGTTCCCTATGGTTGGGTAGGGTCGTGTGACTAGTTCTGACAAATAATTGTGAGAATACCACGTATCACTTTTAGGCCAGAGCTTTAATCGGCAGTGTAAAACTGCCAGACCTCGCTTGCTGTTGCCATGATACCTGCAAATGTTCAAAATGATGGACCATTCCATCAACCTGTTCCAGGGTTTATAAATCTCTTGAATTTTAGCTGATTTAATATCTTTTCTCATTTTTGGAAACCCTTAGTGAAGTGAAAGTGAAGTCGCTCAGTCATGCCTGACTGTTTGCAACCCCATGGACTGTAGCCCACCAGGCTCCTCTGTCCATGGGAGGCTCCAGGCAAGAATACTGGAGTGGGTTGCCATTTCCTTCTCCAGGGGACCTTCCCGACCCAGGGATCAAATCCAGTTCTCCTGCATTGCAAGGCAGACACTTTAACCTCTGAGCCACCAGGGAAGCCCCCTGGAAACCCTTAGTAGCTATTCAAATATTGGTTCTGCCTCATTATCTCTATTGGATGTGACCACAAAAGACATGTACAGGGTGTTCTTGCAGCAAATGTTCACAATAGTGAAAAATGAGAAGCAATATCAAAATTCATCAATAAGAGGATCACTAAAATGAATTATATTCCTCCAGTGAAATATTACACAGTAGTTAAAATGTGAACCAACCATATACAAATAAATATGTACAATTCACAAAAATCTCATAAGAATAAAGTATTTTTTAATATACAAAAATGCTACATATATTTAGAGGCACATAAAAATGTAGCTAAAAGTATAAAAGTATGCATGTGTGTATGCTCAGTTGCTTCACTTGTGTCCAACTCTTTGTGATCCTATGGACTGTAGCCCTCCAGGCTCCACTGTCCATGGGATTCTCCAAGCAAGAATACTGGAGTGGCTTGCCATGCCATCCTCCAGGGGATTGTCCTGACCCAGGGATCGAATCCACATCACCTGCATTGTAGGCAGATTCTTTACTTACTTTTATATTGGGGAAGCCAATATAAAAGTATACATGAGAATTATAAATATAAAATCAGAATAGAGGTGGCTTCTGAAGGAAAAAAAAGTATTACAATCAGAGGTTGAGTATAAACTCTAAATATAACATCTTATTACTTAAAAAAAGAAAAAATATGAAGCATATATCACAAAAAGATTATTATAACTGTGTACATTTGAAATTTTTCAAAATTTTTAAACAAACATAACTAAATGAACATATAAAGATTATGCCAAGGCATGTTCTGCTAAATAACAGAGTCATTCCTGAACACACTTAAAAAGTACTTATTATTTCGGTCCAGTCTCTACAGAGATCCAAAATTACAATAGGTTAGACAAGTCCTAAGTTTCTCTTCTGTGATCATAGTCTAGGAGCTGGTCATCCAGGACTGGCAGCACAGTTCTGCCATCTTCAATCCCATGTTTCCATAACAAGATAGATCGATGCTCCACCATCTCCATCACATCTACAGAAGAGCCAATGGGAGAGCAAGAAAATGTCAAGGAGACTACACTTCACTCCTTTTAAGGTTATAACATGAAATTGCCACACACAGCTCCTTCTCATAGCATATTTGTGAGAACTTCACTGCATGGCCACATCTTGTAAGGGAATGTGACAAACGTACTCTCTGGCTGGGAAATCAAACAACCAGCTAAACTATGCGGTCCTATTGGCTTGGCCAAAAAGTTCATTTGGATTCATCCATCACATCTTATGGAAATATCCAAAAGAACTTTTTGGCCAACCCCATATTACTAAAGGAAGAATTAAAGAATGGATACAGCTGAACCGCTAGCCACCTCTGCTATAGGATAGATTGGGTGGAACTGTAGCAGAGGTACAGCAGGAACATTTACAAAGGGGAAACTTGTCCTTCTGTCTTTATCTTGGGATCCAACCTCACAAATAGGCCCTGCTCATCTTTCATTTCCAGAGGTGCCTAGCTCTAGTCTTACTCAGCTGTCCTGCATCCCGTAAGCACCTTCCAAGAGCAAGACACTCTATGAGGTGCTAGAAGTTCAAAGATGGAACGACATGGACCCTGCCTACACCAGAGTCAGCACTAAAATGGTAGTATCGGTTTAATCTGAGCGTTGGGGTGGATCTATGAGCCAGCCAAAAGAGCCTCTGAAGACTTCTCTGTAAAGTCTCCCCAGGCTTCACAAGAGCATGTGGTCCCAGAACTGAGGCTTGCAGTTTGCGAAGGAAGCTCTCAGGGAGATAAGGTTCTGACCAGAGAGAATAAAATATGCAAAGAGAAGGGGAAGCATAACATGTACAAGAAAACAAAGATGTTCAGTGTGATATAAATTAATAACACAGTGAGCCAAAAAGGAAGGTGGTAGCTTGCGGAGGTCAGATCATGGGCAGTCATTCACATGGAGGCATTCAGATTTTATCCTGCATATACAGAGGTAGCCAGTAAAAATTCTGAACCAAGGAAGGGACAATGTTATAATAGGTGTGTTAGATTACTCTGAAAATAATGTGGAAGATGGATCAGGAGGGAATGAGAACTATTAATAGGAAAAAAAGGCAGGGGTTGACAGTTTGGGGGGATGGGGAAAGAAGAGTTCAAATTGCACCTTGTTTGCTTTGAGGTCCCCAAAGGACAACCAGTTTGAGATGGCTGGTAAATATGGTGTTAGATACACGTGAAGCTCTGGAAAGTTCTGGTTTCCACAGTCTGTTACTCCTTGAGTTTGCAGTTTCTGGGACAGATAAGACGCTTTTCAGCCTCAGCACTCATTTCTGCTTCTCGTTTCACAGGCTGGTCTGCCATTCCATGGCAGTTGAAAACTCATGTCCCCAGCCAGGTCCCCTACTCCCCAGTGAACTGGCCCCCATTACGCTGGACTGCTGGCAGCACAGGCTGGAAACTCAAATAGAGCTGAGCATCTTACCAACGGAGTGATGCCAGCCTGGAGGGCACCTCTGGGGTGAGCACCCGGCTTTGCATTTGGCCCTGTCATGTTGAGCAGCTTTATCAGACGGGATGAAGGCAGACAAAGCATCATCAACCCATTTCCAATGACACCAAGACATTAGAGGCAAATCTGTGGATGTCAGGCGGACAGTTCAGAGAAAACTAAATATGCTAAAATCAACAAGATAAAATAGAATGGGGAAACATGGAAAGCTTGTCAAATTAATGAATTGCAAAAGTAAACCTGTGAGGAAATTCTGCTAAAGGTGTTTGCTACCCAGAATACTTAAGTCTTCGAAAGGATGCTGGAAAGTGTTATCCAGAGCATAGCAACCACCATTTCTCAGGGCTCAATCAGCAAAACAAACCTGAATCTATTTTCCAGGGAGATGGCTTCCACTTTAAATAAAATAGGTGACCAACGATCTCTGTTAATCACTGTTCTATTCTACAAGTATTCCCATTCACTCACTCTAGATTCTCTGGACACACAGCTTCATTTCTCTATAAATATCTTTCTAGAAATGCTATTTCATAATTACCTGTTCATCTATGTATTTTTATAAGTACTAATCAAGACTTGAGGCAGCTTCCAGACTGTCATCTGATCAAGTTTATCTGTATTAGATAGCCCCTTGACTAATGTTCATAAAGCCCACCATACTTCTCTCTCAAACTTTCATCACCATTGTAGTTCATCATGTCAACAAGTTTCAGTGTTTGTAAGCTCCATGACTGATTCATTAGTCTGTCTCCAGTGCCTCATGCAGAGCTGGCCCGTAGTAGGCACAGAATAAATATGTATAGAAAGAGTGGATAAATAAAAGAAAAAGTAAATGACTGACACCCAACAGGATTCATACCCTGACCCTCCTCTACTGTTGGTGGTAAAGTAAATTGGTACAGCTACTATGGAGAACAGTTTGGAGGTTCCTCAAGAATCTAAAACTTGAGTTGCCATATGATCCTGCAATTCCACTGTGGGGCATGTATCTGGAGAAAACTAATTTGAAAAGATATATGCACCCCAACATCCATAGCAACACTATTTACAACAGCCAAGACATGGAAGCAACCTAAACATCTATCCATAAAAGAATGGATAAGGAAGATATGGTAGGGACTTCCCTGGAGGTCCAGTGGTTAAGACTCTGTGGTTCCACTGCAGGGGGTGTGGGTTTGACCTCTGGTCAGGAAACTAAGATCCTGTAACGTGAGGTGCAGCCGAAAAATAAAATAAAATAAAAAAGATGCAGTAACTATATGCAATGGAATATTACTCAGCCATAAAAAAGAATGAAATAACACCCTTTCCAGCAACATGGATGGACCTAGAGATCATCATACAAGTGAAGTGAAGTCAGAAGAAAGTGAAGTCAGAGTTGTGAAGTCAGAGAAAGACAAATATCATATGATACCTCTTATATGCAGAATCTAAAAAAATATATACAAATGAACTTATTTATAAACAGAAATAGTCACAGATATAGAAAACATCTACGAAGAAGAAAGGTGGGGAGGAGCGATAAATTGGGAGTTTGAAATTGACAGATATACATTACTATATTTAAAATAACCAACCAGGACCTACTGTATAGCAGAGGTAACTCTATTCAATATTCTGTAATAATATAAATGGGAAAAGAATTTGAAAAGAACAGATACATGTATAACAATCATTTTGCTGTACATCTGAAACTAACACAGCATTGTAAATCAACTGCAGTCCAATATAAAATAAAACTGCAAAGTTATCATTACCAAAGGGGAAAGGGGGTGAGGGAAGATAAATTAGGAGTTTGGGATTAACATACACACACTACTATACATAAAATATCGATTGCCAACAAGGACCTAGTATATAGCACAGGGGACTATACTCAATATCTTGTAGTTACCAATAATGGAGATCAATCTGAGGGACTTCTCTGGTGGTCCAGTGGCTAAGACTCTGCATTCCCAATGCAGGGGGCCTAGGTTTGATTCCCAGTCAGGGAACTAGAACCTGCATGCCTCAACTAGCACCCAATGCAGTCGATTAAATATTTTTTTTAAAGAACCTGAAAAAGAATAAATATATACATACACAGATACATTCAATTTGTAGTATACCTGAAATGAATACAACACTGTAAAACAACTATACATCAATAAAATTTTTTTTAATATTCATAATCTATTTTCTGTCTCTTNAGTCGATTAAATATTTTTTTTAAAGAACCTGAAAAAGAATAAATATATACATACACAGATACATTCAATTTGTAGTATACCTGAAATGAATACAACACTGTAAAACAACTATACATCAATAAAATTTTTTTTAATATTCATAATCTATTTTAGTAACACGATAATGTCAAAGCTCTTTTTTGTGCAACTATTTCATGATGGGAGAATAAAATTCTTTTAATCACTGTTTGTTTGTTTTACTAATTGTTCATCATTACTCATGTCCATATTGTCAGCTTTTTCTACTTAAATAAACTATATACCTCTAGACACCAGCAACAGAGGACTTGTCTGAGAGAGAAAAGTAGCAAAGAATATATAATATTGTCATGGCTCTCCTGCACTATAAATTCTGCTTGTATAAAGTAAATACTCCGGAAGAGAAAGACAGTCAGTCCCTCCTTTGCTCACATTCATGTTCATTTTTTAGCTAGAAAAAAATAATTGTTAAAATTCCAAGCAAAAGCCCTTATGCATAAAGCATGAATAAAAGACTATTTGCTATACAAAAGCTGATTTGGCTATGAACAGGAGAAAGGTGGAAAGAGAGAGAGTCCAGAGGTAATTCAAAGAATGCCGACAGAATGTAAGTGAAGCTAATCGTGTCAATTCTCTTTGAACGGCTCCTGCCCTTTTTTATTACAGATTCCATGTGCAGCTGGTGACGTGGCTCTGCTCCAGACTCAACTTATAGCCATCAAAAATTCTCTCGGCAGAACTTCCATGGAGGATTCCGTCTGGTGTAAGTGAGACATTTTTCATTTTTACCATGGCCTAATTAAGGTGTTCCAGTCCACATTGGTTCCATAAACTGTGCCATAAAAAGCTGCTATTTACAAATTTTGCAAGCAAGCAATGGATTCCACTACCCTACGAGGAGCAAAATGCCATTTAAAAATTGCGTCATGGAAGAGCATTGGACAGGTTGTCAACAAACCACTTCACCCATCATTCGGTAAAGACCAACCCAGATTCCTGCCTGCCTGGATACTGGAACTTCTCCACCAGGTAGCTCAAATTGTTAATTTTAAAATGCCCAAATTTTAGCTATCCTCACCTCTATTCCAAAGACCCAAGAAGCAGTTTCAGAAGATGACCAGTTCCTCCTATACCAACAGACACAGGAAGTGAGGGGGCCATTTTTCACCCTCGAAAGGATTAGCTCATTAACTGAGGATCCAGAGCTCCAGGTAACATCCAACCTCAAGTGAGCAATCCCAGCTACTGCCACTCCTGGTGACATAAAGTGGCATTTCACAAAAAGTGTTTTACTGCTTAATGTTTTGCTCCTTTAAGCATCTGGAGGTTATGATCACCCTATAAAGTGAAAGGCAAGTCTCTCAGTCATGTCCAACTCTTTGCAACCCTATGGACTGTAGCCTGCCAGACTCCTCCATCCATGGGATGATCACCTTATACCATATTTTATTTTAATTCATTTCACAGCTGGGTCATCCTCATTTTTAATATGTGGAAAAACAGACCCTTAAATATAGGTTGCATAAACAAACTTTTCATTCCAAAGACTCTCCCTCTTTTTTTCTCTCAACTTCTTTGTACCAGAAAAGGTTGCTTGCTTGTCTTGTTTTGTTTTTTATCTTGTGTTATCAAGTAGAAACAGTATTCCCAAATAGACAGGCAATAGGTAAAGCAGGGCAGTCTTCCCCCCCTTTGTATATGGTTCATGGGCTTCTCAAGCAAGAATACTAGGGTGGTTTGCCACTCTCTCCTCCAGGGGACCACATTTTGTCAGAACTCTGCACTGTGATCTGTCTCTCTTGGGTGGCCCTGCATGGCATGGCTCACAGCTTCAATGAGTTACGCAAGCCCCTTCACCATGACAAGGCAGTGATCCATGAAGGGGAAAGACTGAAGGCAGAGGAGGAGAGGGCGGCAGAGGATGAATGATTGAATAGCATCACCAACTCAAGTAGACATGAGCCTGGGCAAACTCTGGGAGACAGTGAAGGACAGGGAGGCCTGCAGTCCACGGGTCGCGAAGAGCTGGACACGACTTGATAACTGAGTAACAGCTTCTTCCCCTGTGTGAGTGCTATAGAGCAGAGGTATCTGCTTTACCAATAGGGCAGATTTGAATATCCATACACACTCAGGACAGAAAAAGGATACGGGTCTCATTTTTCCATAAGTACATGTCAGAAAGTAATCCAAAATTAGGCAACTGTGCAACCATTCTTGTGACCACTCAAAAATAAAACACCATTCACAACCCAAATGGGAGACTTTTTCTTTCCTAAAGAAACACATTATGTGAACATTTTAAATACCCTAACATTCAGGCAGGCTTGCAGAAACTTTAGCCTACTCACTAAAAATTTCATGCCCCTTCTATGGAAATGACCATTCAGAAGGCCAAAAAAAAAAAAAAAGTTGAGGGTTACACTAGCCAAATTCTTTGGTTGCCAGCTTTAAAGTTTTTCCTTCCTGTGAAAGGCATTCATACATTTAAAGGACTTTGTTCACTGTCCCCCACCTCTTCTATTTTGTCAACAGCAACAACCTAAGAAATAAAATGCATAGCGCACCACACATTACATCCTCCAAATTCATTGCTTCAACCATCTAGTGATCACGCAGTGCTTCTTACTACTGAAGATTTCAAATACTTCTTAACTATGGCTTCCATTCCATGCCTGCATGCTCAGTCTCTAAGTCGTGTCCAACTCTTTGTGACCCCGTGGACTGTAGCTCGCCAGACTCCTCTGTTCCTGGGGTTTCCCAGGCAAGAATACCAAGAGTGGGTTGCCATTCCCTTCTCCAGGGAATCTTTTTCCAACCCAGGGATTGAACCTCTGTCTCCTGTGTTGGGAGGCAGATTTTTTACCATTGAGCTACCTGGGAAGCCCTTCCAAACCACAACTGTACCTAAATCAAAGATAAGGTATACTGGAATTGAGAAGAAAGTAAGAAATTTAGATTCTTTTTTCCCTCTCCAATGGCCAGGACACTTGAAGGATGTCCTTTTACATTTTTAATCCCAGTTCCCTAGAAGCAAAATGTGTAAGTATTCATAGCATAAAACAAAGGGAATCAAAAGAATAATTTCATGCCACAATTATTATTATGAGTGATAAAATGGCTAGTTAGAAGGCAATTCACACTTTAACCACTTTTGGAAACAGATGGTTCTAAATGTGACTAATTTTCCTCAACATTTAACAGCAACATCAGAAATTAAACATGTTACAGAAAGCATTAAGGTTCAGTCCCACTCACTCCTGTTTTTATCAGTGTTGTCTACTAGGGAAATCATATCACATTAACGTATATACATTAATTGAGGGAGGAAACTTGAAGAAAGACAAGAATTAGCTATTCACTGCATACTCCAAAGGGAAGGCTGGCTTCTTCTTTCCCATTTTAAACCAAACACTTGCTGGTTTCCCTTTGGCCAAGAAAGTTGATGGATCAAGTTCAGGTTTTAAAAAAAATTCCCTTAGCTGGAATCCTGATGCATTCCCAGGAGCTATAGTATATTTCCGCTTCAGACAAATAAGAATATCATATTTGTAAACGTCTTTGTCTATCAAATAGTAAGAGGGCTTGAAGCAGCAATCCCAACTCTAATCCTGGTTTTGTCTGAACCTACAGCAAACAATCAAGGAAGAATGCAGATTTATTCACTCCTCCTGGTGGCTTCCCCGGGGGCTCAGATGGTAAAGAATCTGCCTGCAATGCAGGAGATGCAGGTTTGATCCCTGGGTTGGGAAGATCTCCTGGCGAAGAGAATATTCTTGCCTGGAGAATTCCATGGACAGAGGAGCCTGGTGGGCTACAGTCTATGGGGTCGCAAAGATTTGGACACAACTGAGTGACTAACGCTTTCACTTTCACTTGGTGCTTTGCAAAGGCACGTTTCAAACTCCAAGCCTTGACATGCATTGGCTGTGTTGACTTTCCTCAACTAGCCAACTTCAGTGAAAATTGTTTCCCCAAGCCCTCTGTGTTCATATATGACTTAGATGATATGAAAATGTGAAGTGTTTGTAAAGGCTTCTTCTGAAATCCTTCACTCTAAAGATGTGATCATCATTAGTATCTCCTGTCCTTCCTTTTCAAGGATGCACTTAAAACAATTTATGAAGAAATACAGATATGGATGTTATGTTTGAATCTCAAAAGGTCAACCTCAAAATAAGCGGGGGGACGAGGTGTCACCTACCATTCCCAACAAAGGCAGAGGGACAGCAAAAGTCCTTTGAATGAGGGTGAGGAAGGAAATGGGGAGCCTGGTAAGCTCTTAGGGTCCTTTAGTCTGAGAAGATGGAGAATGAAAAGAGAAATGACCAAGGATGACCAAAGTCTTTAAAATCATTAGGAAGAGAGAAAGCATCAACGAGAGCTTGTTCACACAACTAGAATAGACTTGGGGGGACTTCCCTGGTGGTCCAGTGGTAAAGATTATGCCTTGCAATGCAGGGAACACAGGTTTGCTCCCTGGTTAGGGAACTAGGATCCCACATGCTGCAGAGCAATTAAGCCCAAGCATCATGACTACTGAGCCTGCACACCACAACTAGAGAGTTTATGCACTGCAGCTAAAGATGACGCGCAGAAGATCCCACAGCTGCAACTAGACCCAACACAGCCAGATAAATAAGAACTAGGGAAAGGCTGGGGCTTGAAGAGAGGGGCAATTTTGACATTGCAAACAGAAGCATTTAGGATAAAACAGTGCTTTCCACAGTAAATGGATGTAAACAAATAATTTCCTCCAGCCTCCTCCCTTTTTGTAATGATTAAATGAACTAGTATCTGTAAAGCTCTAGAAGAGTATACACGTTAAGTGACCATGACTACTTATTATCAACATCATCATCATCAATTCCTCCTACCAAATTACAAGATCCTTAGAGACTGGGTTGTATCTCATTCACATTTTAATTCCCGCACAGTGCCCTGCACACAGAACATGTGTCTGCTGGCCAACATTAAACAACAGCTACGGGGGTAAACTGATGTGGAGTGACGACCAGTTTCACAGTATAAATACCCCCATCAGGATGAAGTTCAAGCAACCAAGATGATGTCATTGAAAATGGTATTGGGAAGAGATGCACATCATCCTTTCTTGGGGGCTGTAAAAGCTGCTCCAGTCCATGACTGGATTCATTTAGTAAATAATTATGGAACTGAAAATGGGCCAAACCTTAAAAGATTTTATACAATGACCAGCAGAGAACCAGTTACATGACTGTTAGGAGTAGAAGCATCCATTCACCATCACCTGTACTCTCAGTAAAATAATCAGGTTTTTCTCCCAATCAAGAATTTGACCTCTTCATCACTCACTATGACCAAGGAATTCTACTTGTAACTTTAGCAGAAAACCTTGTCATAACAGGATATATGGCAGCTGTATGTGCCCATAAACAAAAGCTATGTGCTATGGTATTTACTGTCACCAATAAAATGTATACTATGGGTTAATAAACCAGGAACACCAAGTAATAAATGAAATGAATATGAGTCACTCAAGAGAAAAAAACCACAAAGCATTAGAACACTTAGTGAATTCTCAGTTAATACAATCTCTTCTTGTGAAGAAGCCTTCCTTCTACACAGACTCAAGGCCCTGTTGTCCTTGAATGGTCCACATCAACTCCCTCTTGACCTACTAGTAGTCCAGTCCCACACTAGGTCCCTCCCAGGGCACGCTGCCTCAGCCACTTGGGCACGGGAGCAGGTCACCCTGGGGGTTCTGTCTCCCTGCCTTTCACTGAGCTCTCCCTAACCTTTTCTGAAGGTGCTCAGAAACAGAAATATACTTTGAACTGCTTTTCTGCTTAGCAAAATTAGTCTCTGAAATCTCTGCCTGAAATATGTTTTCTTTTCCTCTTCTTTCAAAACGAGGCCCAGCTTATAGATTCTGAACTTAGCAGGAGACTACATTAGATCTCCTACTAAGTGAATTAATTGGTGGAGAGACTTCATTGATCACTGGTTGATCAATATGCCAGTCACGGAGCTGGTGATAAGATGAGGGTAGGCTGCATGGGTATTAAGACAAATATGATATGTTTTCTGACTTTAACAAGCGTGCCACCCAGTAGGAGAGCTAAACATACAAAACTCTAATATTTTATTTTAAGTAAATAATAATTTCAATATAATATGATACAACAGAGAAACACATGGGCAGTAGGTGCTGTAGGAACTAAAAGGAAGTCACTAAACCCAGTCTATGAGTTGGATGGAGTCACAGGAGGCTTCCTATATAGATGAGCCTGACCCTGAGTTTTTGCTTGTTTCTTTTTTAATGCAGGATTTATCAAGGTAGCATTTATACACAGTAAAAGTTATATTTTTAGGTATACAATTTTATGAATTTTAACAAATGCACATGGGTACACAGCCATTAGACCGATCGAGAGATAGAATATTTCCATCCCCTTAAAATGTTCCCTTAAACTCTGTTGTGGTCAAACTCTTTCCTCCATATTCAGCCACTGGCAATCCCTGATACGATTTCTATGCCTATAGTTCTGCCTTTTTCAGAATGTCCTCCAATAAAGGGAATCATAGAGTCTGTAGCTGTCTGTGTCTAGCCTTTTTTATTCATCATAAATGCTTTTGAGATTTGTCCATGTTGTGGTACACATCAGTAATTTGTTCCTTTCTATCACTGAGTAATATTCTATTTGTATGCAAGTGTCCCAGTTTGTTTATCCATACATCAGTTGAGGGACTTTTGGACTGTTTTCATTTTGGGCAATTATAAATAATGCTGCTACAAACAAAAATAAAATAAAATGATCCCCAGCTTTGGTTGCTTGCATCTGCGAGGAGGAACACTATTTTTGTTCTCATTTCTGTTTCAAACTGCTCAGTCTTTCTTATCATATCTCCATCAGTCTCCACTTGACTTCTCTCAGTCTCTGAGTGAGTGTGAATTTCTGCGTGTCTATTTAATCAGAGTGCTTCTTCGGCATGAGATGAGATGTAACTTACAGTGAAAAGCTGCTCTCAGTTAATGCCTCACTAACTGAACTCTTTCCTTTCTTTAAGAAAAAGTCTTCACAGTTCAGGCAGAAATCGTCATATCTGCCAGTACGTCATGTATCTCTCACCTCCAGACATCTCTGTCTGAACGTTTTTCCCTCTCGGTCCCAGTTACAATGGTCCATACCTCTCTTCTCCTTAAAGAAAACACACAGCTTTTCCAGGTCCAATAAACAGATAACCAAGACTCAAAAAAAAAAAAATCATCAACCTAACCAAGTACAATAAAATGTAACTGGGGTTCGGATCACAGGCGTCCATAAAGGACTATGTATTTGATTTCATTGAGTTTATTATTCTAATACCAGGTGACATTCATCAGTGGATCTCTCATCAAAGAAGATTCCACACTCTTGCTTTCCTTGGCAGAAATAAATCCCTTGTGTAATATATGTGTGGAGACAAATTAATTCTTCTCCCTCTACATAATTCCTGCCAAAGAGAGCTCTATCATAACATATATCATGCAGATGCTTAAAAAATAGTGTCTTATTTTTAATAGTCATTAAAAGCAGTTTTAAATTCATGAACTCTGGAGTCTGCACCCAAGTAGGAGGGATAATGGAACCAACTTATGAAGAGGGCTTGACAAAGGAGGCTCAAGGGTTTACCAAAACATGTACTTTGGGAATCCCTGTTTAAGAAAACATAACAAGGGCTTCCCTGGTGGTCCAGTGGTTAAGAAGTCACCTGGAAATGCAGGGGACATAGCTTCAGTTCCTAGTTGGGGAAGATCCCACATGCTGCAGGGCAAATAAGCCTGTGTGCTGCAACTACTGAGATCATGTGGCTAGAGCCCATGATCTGTAACGAGAGGCCACCACAAGGAGAAGCCTGCACATTGCAGCTACAGTGTACCCCCGGCTTGCTTCAGCTAGAGAAAGCCTGAGTGTAGCAATCACCGACTCGATGGACGTGAGTTTGAGCAAGCTCTGGGAGTTGGTGACAGACAGGGAAGCCTGGTGTGCTGCAGCCCATGGCCGACTGAATGACTGAACTGAACTGAGTACAGCAATGAAGACCCAGGGCAGCCAAAGATAAAAATAATAAATAAGTCTTTAAAAAACACAACAATAATGAATATAAAATTAGGTATAAAAGAAAATCTTTATTTAACATGGGTATGTGCAAAGTGAGGAGTCCTGAAAATTAAATTTCATAAGCTTCATGGTAAACTACTCCCATCTAGGTTTTCCTAAGAGTCCCTACCAGTGCTTTCTACACGTTAAACCCATTACAGAGGGATGCCTACTTAATCACCACCCCAGCCTTCTGAGAAATGCACTATTTCTAGCTTTGCTGCAAACTGAAGAGACCAAGGTTTTAAAAGGTTCAGCAACTTGTCCAAGGTCACAGTGCCATAGAGGATAGAGTTAGCACCTAACTCCAGCACGCTATGGTTGGCCAGAACACAATGTGGCCTCCTAAGACCGAAAGATTATGCAGAAGTCTTCTACATTTCTCAGCATTAGTTTATTTTGATTCCATCCTAACTTTCCCAAGGAAAAAAAGGCACGAAGATAAGAGTGTTTAAAGTGCACGTAAATCTGGACCTTGCAGTTGCACAGAAGCAACTCCATCATTAGGTCTTACATTTTCATCCCCAACTGCTCCAACTCAATCCTCCCGAACACAATGAGCCCCTTCATCAGTCATGGCCAAATGGGTTTCGAGTGGATGAAAGTTATTGCTGCTGGTTGTGGGGTTCTCCAAATCACTAAATTCAGATCATTTCGAATGTCAAACTGGCACTTAACAGGCAACAGCTGAGAATCTGACTTGATTTTATTTTGGAGTAAAATCCTTTCCGAGCTAAGGTATTATACGATAATTCCTCACATTACCTAGAAGTGTCATCAAATAGAAAATAAAGATATTCTTCACCTCCTTAAGTAATTCAGAAACATTGGAGATGATCCTTCTAATGCGGAAAGCTCAGGAATAAAGTTGCTCACTTTCAATGGGAGCATTAACTTCCTTAGGACCCAGAAGCTATCAGGTGCAGTGAAATAGGTAATTTAACAAATGGACCCTAAGAGGCAGAAAGAGCTAAGTATCTAATGTATCCACTACCAAATGTCATTTAAAACTGAAATTAAAGCCACAAAGACCTGTGCAAGCATGAATTAAGCTAATCAAGAGTGTTTACCAAACATACTGTACTTCACACACAACACACACATACACATAGAGCCTTGCTATAGCAACAGTACTGCTATGTTCCAACCAAAAAGAGAGAGCTTTAGACAGATCTGTCAATGCCATCCCTATTTTCAAAGCAATTTAAGAACAGTTTACTTGCTTAACAATTAAGAACCGTTTGCTGTCAGTATGCATGGGTGCTCAGCTGTGTTTGACTCTTTAGAATGTCATGGACTATAGCCCACCAGGCTCCTCTGTCTATGGGATTTTCCAGGCCAGAATACTGGAGTGGGTAGCCATTCCCTTCTCCAGGAGGTCTTCCCAACCCAGGGAATAAACTCATGTCTCCTGTATCTACTGCATTAACAGGCAGATTCTTTACCACTGAACCACCTGGGAAGCCCTTTGCTATCAGTAATGGAGGGGAAAAGACCGAAAGATTATGCAGAAGTCTTCTACATTTCTCAGCATTAGTTTATTTTGATTCCATCCTAACTTTCCCAAGGAAAAAAAGGCACGAAGATAAGAGTGTTTAAAGTGCACGTAAATCTGGACCTTGCAGTTGCACAGAAGCAACTCCATCATTAGGTCTTACATTTTCATCCCCAACTGCTCCAACTCAATCCTCCCGAACACGATGAGCCCCTTCATCAGTCATGGCCAAATGGGTTTCGAGTGGATGAAAGTTATCGCTGCTGGTTGTGGGGTTCTCCAAATCACTAAATTCAGATCATTTCGAATGTCAAACTGGCACTTAACAGGCAACAGCTGAGAATCTGACTTGATTTTATTTTGGAGTAAAATCCTTTCCGAGCTAAGGTATTATACGATAATTCCTCACATTACCTAGAAGTGTCATCAAATAGAAAATAAAGATATTCTTCACCTCCTTAAGTAATTCAGAAACATTGGAGATGATCCTTCTAATGCGGAAAGCTCAGGAATAAAGTTGCTCACTTTCAATGGGAGCATTAACTTCCTTAGGACCCAGAAGCTATCAGGTGCAGTGAAATAGGTAATTTAACAAATGGACCCTAAGAGGCAGAAAGAGCTAAGTATCTAATGTATCCACTACCAAATGTCATTTAAAACTGAAATTAAAGCCACAAAGACCTGTGCAAGCATGAATTAAGCTAATCAAGAGTGTTTACCAAACATACTGTACTTCACACACAACACACACATACACATAGAGCCTTGCTATAGCAACAGTACTGCTATGTTCCAACCAAAAAGAGAGAGCTTTAGACAGATCTGTCAATGCCATCCCTATTTTCAAAGCAATTTAAGAACAGTTTACTTGCTTAACAATTAAGAACCGTTTGCTGTCAGTATGCATGGGTGCTCAGCTGTGTTTGACTCTTTAGAATGTCATGGACTATAGCCCACCAGGCTCCTCTGTCTATGGGATTTTCCAGGCCAGAATACTGGAGTGGGTAGCCATTCCCTTCTCCAGGAGGTCTTCCCAACCCAGGGAATAAACTCATGTCTCCTGTATCTACTGCATTAACAGGCAGATTCTTTACCACTGAACCACCTGGGAAGCCCTTTGCTATCAGTAATGGAGGGGAAAAAGGGAGAAAAGCGCTGTGTTCCTAAATTCTGGCTGGCATACTAAGAAAAATTATCCAGATGAACTGAATGGCCTACTGCTCCTGCCATCTCTTTTCTGTAACACACTCTGGTCTAAAGATGTGCCCCCTATAACAGTGTGGGGCACCAAGGACAAGTCTGAAAGGACTAAATAAGCAGGAACCTAAAGTCAGGATCCTGTAAGCTTGTTTGAACTGAAGGGGCCCAAATGCAGCATAATCTCAGAGTCACATCATTCGCCACGGAGTTGAATTTGGTATGGAGTGGAGCTATTTTGAGCCTCATACAAAGTTAAAGTTATTATTTTTTTCAAGAATTCAAAAGATCTCCTTGGAGGTCACTTAAACACTCTGAGCATCACTTTTTCTTTTTTTCCTTCAAATATTTATTGAAGACCATGTGCCAGGCACTGAGGTAGGAACTCTATGTAGATAGTCATTCATCTATGATTATCTTGTTCATTCTTTTGACCCCAAGATATAGCATGGTACCTGGCATATAGCAGGTGGCTCAAAAATAGCATCATCATCATTATCACTCTTGTTAATGGTGGAGGCATTCAAAGGTGACACAGAGGTTAACGTTTTTCAGAGGTGCACTCCTATCAGGCTCATGGAAGCCCTAAGTCCTGAGTGAGTGAGTGAGTGAGAGAGAGAGAGAGAGAGAGAGTGTGTGTGTGTGTGTGTGTGTGTGTTAGTCACTCAATCATTTCCAACTCTGCAATCCCATGGACTATAGCCTGCCAGACTCCTCCATCATGGACTTATCCAGGTAAGAATACTGGAGTGGGTAGCCATTCCCTTCTCCAGGGGATCTAAAAAGTCCTGATTCTAACAGCTGTAACTACTCAGGGGATGGTTTAGGCAGGAGTAGGACACAGTGAATGACCTCATCAGGGCACTCTTTGTCACAATTCTCCACACAAGTCACAAAAGCATGTTACTGTGAGGCTAAAGTGAGTTGTTACTGGTTAGAAAAAAATGATTCCTGTGTTCGTCATCAGAAATCTACAGTATGACTTTTTAAGGAAGGCCTGTGTATTACACACTCATGGCTTATAAGTCAAACTACAAAAGGAGATTTAATTAAGAGTATGACAATTTTATCATGGCATCTCTGAGTGACCCTCCATGCCATGCTCTGCTTTAGACAATTTATATTCATCCACTCACTTAAATCTCATCACTTCCTCTTGTGGTAGTATTGGCTCCGTGCCCCACTTTATTGGTAGAGATGCTAAACAGACTACTAGGACACCAGGGAAAATGAGCAGGGGGACCAGGCCATATGTTCAGGAAGAAGCCCTTCTGCAAGTAAGGCAGAAATCTTGGCAAAATCCCGAGAGGGTCCCTGGGGTGAGGAGGTAGAGAACTTGGTGAGCTAAAAATCAGTGAGCTCTTTAGCTTGGAAAGAAAGAATGAAAGGGGGAATGATCAAAGGCTATAAAATCATGAAGAGTAAGGAGACCATAACCATGGGTTTGCTCACAAGATGAAAGACTGGAGATGGAAAATATGAGAAGTGAACACAGATAATGGATTGGATGTAATCACCTAAGAGAAAATCACTAAAGAAGAAAAGATGAAGGGCAAAGTCAAGATTGATGGCAAGATTGGACAGCAAAGTCCGTCCAAAGGAAGACGAATGTCTACTAGACACACTTTCACTGCCTCTCAACTAGGTTTCTGTCTTCACGCTAAGCTCTTTCCTAATGAGTGCATTTGATCCTAATAGCAGCCCCTCCAGGGAGAATGTCGAGTCTTCTCACAGTTGCTCAAATGCTTGGTCAATTAAATTCAGTGCTAGTGACTGCATTCCACCAGAATAGCTAGGTTATTTTCAAGTCTTCATGACGTCTCTAAATCCGTTGCTCCTGGTCACTCAGTCTTTATGTTTACCTGTGTCTCTGTTACCATTTCACTCTAATTGAATTTGGAGTAACTCTGCTATTTGAACAACTATGCTCTCCCAAACTCCTTGTTCTCCTTCCTAACGAATGCCCCCATCAGTCTCTTTATCTGTTATACACTGAATGTATGGCTCCTCCTCAAATTGCTAGGTGGTAACCCCTCCATCCTATGTGATCGTATTAGGAGGTGAGGCTTCTGGGAGGTAATTAGGATTAGAGGAGGTCATGAGGGAGGGGCCCTCATGAATGGGACTAGTGCCCTTTTCAGAGTTAGGAGATAGGGGACATCCCTAGCAGTCCAGTGGTTAAGACTTCACCTTCCAGTAAAAGGGGTGTGTGATTGAGAAGCTAAGATCCTATATGCCTCGCAGCCAAGAAACAAAAACATAAAACAGAAGCAATATTGTACTAAAACAAAATCTCAAAAACAGAGAAAGCTTGCTTCCTTCTTGGCTCTCTACCATGTAAGGATTCAACAACAAATCATCACCCTGCAACCTGCAAAGGGGCCCCACCAGAACCCAATCGTGCTGGTATACTATGATCCTGGACTTAACAACCTCCAGAACTGTGAGGAATACATTACTTTTGCATATAAGCCACTTCATCAATAGTATCTTGGTTAGAATAGCAACCCAAACTGACTAGGACATCACTGTGCAGAAACCTAGGGTTTCTTGAAAAAAAAAAAAGAAAAAAAAAATCAAGCAAAGAAGGCTGTTTATGTGGGTCCAATAGCAAAATGTAATGTAGATGTAGCCAAAAGAAGTCTTTGAGAGCTAGAATAATAAAATGCAGGTTTTTAAAAAGATGGTATTCAGCTGTGATAAACATAAGTGTTTTGACTTTAGTTGAAAAAAATGTTGATATATATAGGTTTACCCTGTTAAAAAAGAAAAACAGAGATTTGGTCAACAATAAACCTAATATGTGGGCTTCCCTGGTGGCTCAGTGGGTAAAGAATTCACTTGCAATGCAGGAGGCCCCAGTACATTCCCTGGGTTGGAAAGATCCCCTGAAGAAGGAAATGGCAACCCACTCCAGTATTCTTGCCTGGAGAATCCCCATGGACAAAGGAGTCTGGCAGGCTACAGGCCATGGGGTCGCAAAGAGTTGGACATGACTTTGCAACTAAACCACCACCACCACCACTCCCAGTTTGTATCACCAATTTAATGTAACTTCCACAGAAGATAACATGACTTGGGCCTCAGTAAGAGCTGCTGTGCACAAACCAGAATATACAACACAGGGACTTCCCTGGTCGCCCAGTGTTAAGACTGTCCTTCCACAGCAGGGGGCTTAGGTTTGATCCCTGGTTGGAACTAAGAGCCCAAACAGTATAAAAAAGGAAGAGTCCACCCACTCCCACCCTCGACAAGAATACTGCTTTCACTTCTAGAAGCTATATCTAGAACAGCTGTAATTTGTTCAAGGCAAGTGATCACGACAGTGAAGAAATTCAAGCCCTGTCATATGAGGAATGATTCCAGTTAAGGGGAATACTTAGCTGCAAATATTGAAAGGAAGACCAGGGATCAAGGAGAGAAAATAATTGTTTTCAATTATGCAAAGGGCTCCCATGTGGAGAATTGGTTTGTGTTGGTTCGTGTTATACAACTTCAAGAGGCAGAACAAGAACCAATAATAGCAATGATAAAAGCAGTTACCTTTTATTGGGTTCTTTCTCTGTGTCAGATACTACACTATAAGTACATTATATTCATTACCCTATTTAATTGTCACAACAATCTCGACGTTAATAAGTGGCAGTTACCAAGAAACAGATATAAAACCAACACACAGAATAATATTGCAACAATTAGTCACCAGAGATGAAATAGGCTATGTTGAAAGACACCAGTGTCTGTCTTGTCACTGCCTATGACTGATTATGTGCTGGAAAACCCTAGGTGAGAGGATGCTGTCAAGAGAATTCGAGCAGCAGATGGGGAGCTGGGGGACGTCCCACAAGTCCCTTCTAGTACTTGCTGGAATAAAAAAGATACAAACAAGGAAGGCCTAATAGAGGCTTCTGAATGGATGAAAACAGAGGAACATGAAACAGACTTGAAGGAAAAACTGAACCTTATTTCAAGGAAATTGAGAGGTCATTAATATAAATCAAGACATCTTCAGTAACAGAAAAAGTCTCCTCTCTACAGGGTGGTTTCTCTCTGGTCTCCTGCAGTTGCAAAGGCGATTGGGTTAGTGAGCCCTGGAGCCACATGCACCCTTCCAATTTTGTGGCGAAACTTCAGGTGACGTGCTGGCTTCTCTGGATCCTTTTAGGATTTGATAGCTGCCAGATTCTAGAATCCAGTAAAAGTCTCCAAACTCCCATGGTTTCTAACCACCTCAAGATGCTATTCCCCTCACGGCTATAATAACTACAATTGTGTGCCTGCCAAAACAGCCTTGTGTACTCTGAAAGGCCTTGGACAATCCCAAAACCTGCCAGCAGTAAAGAAAACTATGGGGAAGTGAGTAAATTGGAATTCTTCAAAATAGTACTGGGAGTATTTCAGATATTTAGAACAAGACGTGTGATGGCATTCGATTTTAGAAACCATATCCAAAGCCCATCTTCACGTTTCTTCCTGCCTCTCGTGTGCTCTTTACCTAAAGGAGCAAATTGGATCTACTATCTAAGATGTGTTTCCTACAAGGAAGGGAGAGAGAAGGGAATGAAGGGCATGTGAGAGAGCAGAGAGCAGCATGGAGGTGAAGGAGAAAGAGAAGAGGAAAGAAAGGCACATTTGCAGACAGATGCAAAGAGTGGGGTTGTGCCCTCTTAAAGATAGTAAGGGACTAACGGAATGATTACAGCTGAACAGTAAGAATAGGGGAGCCAAGTCTACACGAAGCAGCTCAGGATACAAACGGAAGACACAGATGTCAGTTGCCACCAAACACTGCTTCCTGGGACTTCTCTGGCACTCTAGGGGTTAAAACTCCACTCTTTCCATGCAGGGGGTGCACGTTCCACCCCTGGTCAGGGAACTAAGATCCCACATGCCATGCAGCCTAAAAAATATTAAAACAAACCAAAAACCATTGCTTCCTGCCTTTCACCTCAGAAACAGGAAGTAGTGTCGATATCAAAAGTTAATATCAAGGACTTCCCTGGTGATCCAGAGGTTGAGAATCTGCCTGCCAAGACGCTGGTTCAATCCCTGGTGTGGGAAGATCCCACATGCCATGGGGCAGCTCAGTCCATGTGCCCCAACTGCTGAAGCCCATGCACCCCAGAGCCTGTGCTCCACAACAGGAGAGGCCAACACAATGAGAAGTCCACATATCACAACCACAAAGTAGCCCCTACTCACTACAACTAGGAAAACCCGAGTGCAGCAATGAAGACCCAGTGCAGTCCCCCAAAAAAGTTAACATCAAAAAGCCTTTGAGACCCAATTTTTCCCCAAATATTGAGCCAGTGTGCCAGTACATCAGCTACCACCTCTTCACTGGGAAATGCACTGTCCTGGCCTATAGTTTTGTCCCAGGAGGGCAGTATACCCATTTGCTAAATGATGTTTCTAGAAGAAATCCTTGCTCTTGAGTAGCAACAAGAGATTCACAGAAATTCAATTCCAGCAAGACCACTCTCAAAGCCATTTTTCCTAGTTCCCCTGCACAAAGCAGGTTTTTCCCTCCACTTAAACAACAACAATTTGTTTTACTTTGATAGGTCCTCCTAAATAATGGTTTCATCATTAAACATCTGGCTTCTTCCTAGCAGATTAGGCCTCCAATGAGGAAAGTGTGTTTATAATTTTAATTTGAAACACAGCACATTAATATGCTGATTCTCATAATGTTTGCCTTAACCTGTTTGGAGAAATTATGACTACAAATATCTTGTACACAACACCTCTAACTACCAGCTTGTATAAACAACATAAGAGCTGGAGCACCTCATCCAGACGATTGGAACCACTTCAGAGGCGATCATGATTAGTGCTTTGGCTGGAAGCCACATTTTACACATAAACTCAGCATCTGTCTCTGAGATGCTGTCCTGGGCTAACAGACCCACCTCCACTGTTACTAATAAGCACATTCAAGAGAACCAGATGGTCTGACGGGAAGAATCTGCCTTTTCCTGAGCTAGGCACACTGGAGGGAGGGCGTCCAAGGGAGGCTCTGAGTCCTATTTCCTCAGGCTCCAGGTCCCTGCGATGCTGTGAGCAAACAGTCTCCACTAAAAAAGAATGTAAATGAGGGTGCTATTCATTATTTACGGCTGGCACCTTGCCATCCCCTCCTCCTCGGGGTGACGGCTGCCCGTAGGAACAGGGAAAGCATCTGATGAGAGCTGGGCAACCCTGGAGGCGTCGAGTCATTGCAAAGCAGTTTCTTTTCTTCTGCCGAGGATCCTGCAGGCTCAGCATTTCTGGCCCACAGAACAGCTGAGCTTTTCACTTCCTTCCCAACAAAGCACTGGAGTTCTCTGGCCTCCACGTTTGTTCCAAGGGTGTTTGTTTACAACCCAACCCAGAAAAGCAGCCTTGCTGCTCTATTCTCTTTCCAGAGCTAAGGTTCTTTCCCCTAAGCCTGGGTTCAAGGAAATAGAAAAACCATTGCAAGCAAGTTCAAGACTCAACTGGCCAGAAGTTGCAGCAAGAGAATGGCTCCTTCCTTTTGAGTGAGTGTCTACAGACCTTAAGCTATGATACTTATATATTTCACACATCTTCATCATCTTTTATAAATTGATTTCAAGCAACATGAGAGTATGGAGCACGCTTTATACTTACTCTTAATTTCTCCAAAGTACCAACCAAACAGTGTCCAGAAGATCATTGTTAGACTCTTAAACATGGTTTTTTAACTCTTCAGTGAATGTTGTGACTGAATATAAAATGTTTAACTTTGTATTTTGAATTGAATCAAATTTATTTCCATACACATTTCAAAATCAAAAAGCTCTTGTTGCTGGGGTTGACATAGACCAGCTCTGTGTGTTGACTGCCAAACATCAGATTCTTTTCCATTCCATCTGAGAGTTTTTTCCTTTCAAAGATATAACCCCAACTGTTAAGGAAAAAATTAAACAGAGAGTAATGGACATAACTGTATGCTTTCTTTTTGAACATGGAAAATTTTTTTGCCTAAGGATGTAAAAGATGCTGACTGATAGTACTAGTCCAGATCCTTTGAGGCAAGTGACAAAATCCCAACTCTATTCTTATCAAGGGGGTAGGGATGTGTTGGCTTCTGAATTCAAAGTATAAAAAGGGCATGGATGGAGCTACACTCAGGGTTGGGTGGATACAAGGACACAAAGTTCTCCCCTCCCTCTCTTCCTCCTCCCCACCCCACATCTCTGTATGGGCCTGCATACTTGCTTCACTTTCTCTATACAACTGACCCCACACATTGGAGATATGGCCACAGGCAACCCAGGCTTACATCCCTCTAGCCACACAATCAAGACTGCAAAAAAAGGATTGTTTCTCTCCATCAGTCCAGTGAGAAGAGGGAAGGATCTGGTTGGCCTAAGGTGAATCAGGTTCCCATGCCTGGGCCAGTCACGTGACTAGAGGGAGAGTAAATGAGATCAGCTCTTACTCTGTCATGTGTCCACCTCTGACCCAGGAGAGAGAACCAGCAGGCACCCACCAATGACCGATGAGGAAATACAGACACTTTTCAAAGATAAGGCGTGTTGCTACAAGGAGAGGGCAGGAAAAGAGTCTGGACCAACTCAATGTTTTCTATGTTACTTCATTGTTGTTTAGTTTGCTGAGTCATGCTCAACTCTTTTGAGACTCCATGGACTGACAAAACGTAGTCCACTGGAGAAGGCAATGGCAAACCACTTCATTATTCTTGCCTTGAGAACCCCATGAACAGGATGAAAAGGCAAAAAGATATGACACTGAAAGATGAACTCCCCAGGTCGGTAGGTGCCCAATAAACCACTGGAGAAGAGTGGAGAAATAGCTCCAGAAAGAATGAAGAGACAGAGCCAAAGCAAAAACAATGCCAAGTTATGGATGTGACTGGTGATGGAAATAAGTCTGATGATGTAAAGAACAATATTGCATAGGAACCTGGAATGTTAGGTCCATGAATCAAGGTCAATTAGAAGTGGTCAAACAGGAGATGGCAAGAGTGAACATCAACATTTTAGGAATCAGTGAACTAAAATGGACTGGAATGGGCGAATTTAATTCAGATGACCATTATATCTACTACTGTGGGCAAGAATCCCTTAGAAGAAATGGAGTAGCCCTCAGAGTCAAAAAAAGAATCTGAAATGCAGTATTTGGGTACAATCTCAAAAATGACAGAATGATCTCTTCATTTCCAAGACAAACCATTCAACATCACAGTAATCAAGTCTATGCCCCAATCACTCATGCTGAAGAAGCTGAAGTTGAATGGTTCTATGAAGACATTCTAGAACACCAAAAAAAAAAAAAAAAGATATCCTTTTCACCATAGAAGAATGGAATGCAAAGTAGGAAGTCAAGAGACACCTGGAGTAACAGGCAAATTTGGCCTTGGAGTACAAAATGAAGCACAGCAAACAGAATGCGCTGGTCATAGCAAACACCCTCTTCCAACAACACAAGAGACAACTCTACACATGGACATCACCAGATGGTCAATACCGAAATCAGACTGATTATATTCTCTGCAGCCAAAGATGGAGAAGCTCTATACAGTCAGCAAAAACAAGACCGAGAGCTGATGGTGGCTGGACTCCTTATTGCCGAATTCAGACTTAAACTGAAGAAAGTAGGAGAAACCACTAGGCTGTTCAGGTATGACGTAAACCAAATTCCTTACAATTATACAATGGAAGTGACAAATAGATTCAAGGGATTAGATCTGATAGACAGAGTGCCTGAAGAACTATGGACAAAGGTTCAAAACATTGTACAGAGGCTGTGATCAAAACCATCTTCAAGAGAAAGAAATTCAAAAAGGCAAAATGGTTGTCTGAGGAGGCCTCACAAATAGCTGAGAAAAGAAGAGAAGTAAAAGGCAAAGGAGAAAAGGAAAAAATCTATCCATCTGAATGCAGAGTTCCAAAGAACAGCAAGGAGAGATAAGAAAGCCTTCTTCAGTGATCAATGCAAAGAAATAGAGGAAAACAAAAGAATGGGAAAGACTAGAGATATCCTCAAGAAAATCAGAGATACCAAGGGAACATTCCATGCAAAGATGGGCACAATAAAGGATGGAAACAGTATGGACCTAACAGAAGCAGAAGATATTAAGAAGAGGTGGCATGGATACACAAAAGTACTATATTAAAAAGATATTCATGACCCAGATAACCACAGTTTTGTTATCATCTAGAGCCTAGAGCCAGACACCCTGGAGTGCAGAGTCAAGTGAGCCTTAGGAAGCATAAGCATTGTGATGAACAAAGTGGAAGTGATGGAATTCCAGCTGACCTATTTCAAATTCTAAAAGATGATGCTAGGAAAGTGCTGTACTCAGTATGCCAGCAAATTTGGAAAATTCAGCAGTGAGGACTGGAAAAGGTCAGTTTTCATTCCAGTCCTAAAGAAAGGCAATGCCAAAGAATGTCCAAAGCACTGCACAATTGCACTCATCTCACACTAGCAAAGTAATACTGAAAATTCTCCAAGCTAGGCTTCAAAATTCTTCAAGCTTGGTTCAACTGTGTGAACTGAGAACTTTCAGATATTCAAGCTGGATTTAGAAAAGGCAAAGGAACCAGAGATCAAATTGCCAACATCCGTGGGATCATTAAAAAAGGAACAGAATTCCAGAAAAACATCTACTTCTACTTCATTGACTACGCTAAAGCCTTTAACTGTGTGGATCACAAGAGACTGTGGAACATTCTTAAAGAGATGGGAATAACAGACCACCTTACCTACCTCCTGTGAAACCTACATGCATGTCAAGAAGCAACAGTTAGAACCAGACATGGAATAACAGACTGGTTTAAAACTGGGAAAGGAGTATGTCAAGGCTGTATATTGTCACCCTGCTTATTTAACTTATATGCAGAGTACATCATGCGAAATGCCAGGCTGGATGAAGCACAAGCTGGAATCAAGACTGCTGGGAGAAATATCAATAACCTCAGATATGCAGATAACACCACCCTTATGGCAGAAAGCAAAGAGGACCCAAAGAGCCTCTTGATGAAAGTGAAAGAAGAGAGTGAAAAAGCTGGCTTAAAATTCAACATTCAAAAAATGAAGATCATGGTATCTGGTCCCATCACTTCATGGAAATAGATGGGGAAACAATGGAAACAGTGACAGACTTTATTTTGGGGGGCTCCAAAATCACTGCAGATGGTGACTGCCACCATGAAATTAAAAGATGCTTTCTCCTTGAAAGAAAAGCTATGACAAACCTAGACAGCATATTAAAAAGCAGAGGAAAAAATAAATAAAAAGCAGAGACATTACTTTGCCAAGAAAGGTCCATCTAGTCAAAGCTACAGGACTTTGTTTTTTAGTAGTCATGTATGGATGTACCAGCTGGACCATAAACAAAGCTAAGTGCCCAAGAATTGATGCTTTTGAACTGTGGTGATGGAGAGAGAAGACTCTTGTGAGTCCCTTGGACTGTAAGGAGACCAAGCTTGTCAATCCTAAAGGAAATCAGTCCTGAATGTTCATTGGAAGGCCTGATGCTAAAGCTGAAGCTCCAATCCTTTGTCTACCTGATGCAAAGAACTGACTCACTGGAAAAGACCCTGATGCTGGGCAAGAGGATGAGATTGTTGGATGGCATCACCAAGTCAAGGAACATGGGTTTGAGCTAGCTCTGGGAGTTGGTGATGGACAAGGAAGCCTGGTGTGTTGCAGTTCATGGGGTTGCAAAGAGTCAGACATGACTGAGTGACTGAACTGATCTGAACTGGACTCCCATGGACCCACCAGGCTCTTCTGGCCATGGGATTTCCCAGGCAAGAATACTGAAATAGGTTGCCATTTCCTTCTCCATGGGATCTTCCTGACCCAGGGATGGAACCCACATCTCCAGCCCTGGCAGGTAGATTCTTTACTGTTGAGCCAGCAGAGAAGCCCTATCTCTCTTACAACATGGTGTTGGGGGGAGGGAATTATGCAACACATGTTTTTATTATTTTATGTCAGATGTTTGTTGCTTCAAATAAGTTTACTTCTACAACTTTGGAGAGTGAAGACAAGGATTTGACTCTTGACAATATTTTTGATCTTTGCCCTAACAACTTTTGAGAAATTCAGAAATTCTGCCATCCCACACCTCATTTCTAATGTTTGACTGCTGTTGTTTTTGTCTTAATTAAAATCTGATGAGGTAGGAGTTTTAAAAGGCACATAGTTCTACAAGGGGTGCTTATGGAAAATAATTGTTCTCCTATAACCTCTCCTCCATACTAGTAAAGCACCTTTACTATTTAATTGAGTATTTACCTCCATAACTCTAATAGCAAGTATAAGCTTTTTCCTTTTGCAATTTTAGTTTTAAGTATTACTTATTGGGACTTCCCTGGTGATCCAGTGGTTAAGAATTTGCCTTGCAATGCAGGGGACTTGGATTCAATGCCTGGTCAGGAAACTAAGATCCTACATGCCGTGTGGCAACTAAGCTCATGTGCCACAACTAGACAGCCCTCATGGCTACAAAAGATCCTGCATGCTGCAACTAAGATCCAACTCAAATAAGTATTTTTGTAAGTATTACCTATTGATTTTCCCTATTAAAAATAAACATTTCACTTTTTCTCTGCCCCAGCTCCTCAACACACACACACACACACACACACACACACACAGAGGCATACTTCCAAATTCTCTGTGCCGAAACCTATTTTTATCATACTTTTGGTCTGCTTATTATCCACTTTTACATTATGATTATGTAAATGCTATTCTACTACTGAACCATGAAGTCTATTATAATTTTACTTCTTTCTTGTACAACTTTCTATTTTCCCTAGTTTTGCTTAGTTTTCTGGTTTGCTTAGTTTCTTAGAAATTCTCACTACTATTATNTGGTCTGCTTATTATCCACTTTTACATTATGATTATGTAAATGCTATTCTACTACTGAACCATGAAGTCTATTATAATTTTACTTCTTTCTTGTACAACTTTCTATTTTCCCTAGTTTTGCTTAGTTTTCTGGTTTGCTTAGTTTCTTAGAAATTCTCACTACTATTATTGTCAGACTCTCCCCTGATTACCCAACTTTCCTTTCAATTCAGTCAAACACTACCATTTTATTTTTGGAATTCTCTCTTCCTGGACCTTCTGATCAGCTGCAGTCTTCTGGTTGCTCTCTTGCTCTGTTACACAGATTCATCCAGGAGTCTCCTTCAACTATCATCCTGAAAATTTTCTTCACCTCTCACTTAGGTTGAATTCTTTTTTTCTCACTGTCTGTATCTTCATCATCATTTGTTTATTTCTTTGTTTTGACAAATACTTCTTCCAGTTGCCTTATGAGAAAAATCTACAGGAGAGGCAAAAAATTGTGGCCTCGCATGTCTAAAAAATATATATATTTATTCAATTGGTACACTTCACTGATATTTTAGCTGGGTATGGAATCCTAGGTTAGAGATGCAGAGTTTAAAGCAGAGCACATGCAGAGTCTAAAGTGATTTGGATTCCTGATTCTTTGACTATAATCTTCCCCCTCTTCTTTGAAAGCTTTTAGGACCATTATGACCCCAGTATTTAGAAATATTTTCAGGATGTGCCTTAGCAGGAATCTATTTTCATCTATTTTGCTAGATACTTGATGGATCGTTTCATGCTGAAAACTTTAGGTCTTTTTATCCTGAAACCTCCAGCCCTTGAATTATTTCCCCTCATTTTTATTCATTCAATTCTCAGTTTCAGGAATTTCTATATTCAGATGTTCAAGTTCCTCATCTCATCTAATTTTCTTATCCCTTTTTCTACTGTTTTATGTTTTTTTGCCTTCTTATTCTGGTTTCTGCAAAAGTTCCACAATCTTATTTTCCAAATCTTATATTAAGTTTGACTTGCATCATAATTTTTTCCAAGACCATCTTAGTTTCTGTTCTTCTGATTTTCCATTTATTACAACATTTATTCTTGCTTTGTGAATGCAAAATCATCTCTTAACTGATTCTTCCTGAAATCACCTCATTTTTTTTTTTTTTTTGCCTAAGAGTCTTTCATTTTAGGGAGAAGCAATTCTCAGATGCCTGGTTGATCCTTCACTGTCTGATCACATTTAAGATTACACCACTAAAACACTTATGGAAGCTTTGAGTATGTAAGTTAGAATTTCAGCTCTGGCTTACTGTTTCCTTGGGAAGTCTCCAACATTAATATTTTTAGATCTTTTCTCATAGCCTAGTCAGACTGTTCAGATACTAAATTCCCAATCTCATGCATGAAGTAGAAACTGGCTGCTAGCTTCAGTTCAGTTCAGTCGCTCAGTCGTGTCCGACTCTTTGCAACCCCATGAATCACAGCACGCCAGGCCTCCCTGTTCATCACCATCTCCTAGAGTTCACTCAGACTCACGTCCATCGAGTCAGTGATGCCATCCAGCCACTTCATCCTTGGTCATCCCCTTCTCCTCCTGCCCCCAACCCCTCCCAGCATCAGAGTCTTTTCCAATGAGTCAACTCTTCGCATGAGGTGGCCAAAGTACTGAAGTTTCAGCTTTAGCATCATTCATTCCAAAGAAATCCCAGGGTTGATCTCCTTCAGAATGGACTGGTTGGATCTCCTTGCAGTCCAAGGGACTCTCAAGAGTCTTCTCCAACACCACAGTTCAAAAGCATCAATTCTTTGGTGCTCAGCCTTCTTCACAGTCCAACTTTCACATCCATACATGACCACAGGAAAAATCACAGCCTTGACTAGACGGACCTTAGTCGGCAAAGTAATGTCTCTGCTTTTGAAAATGCTATCTAGGTTGGACATAACTTTTCTTCCAAGGAGTAAGCATCTTTTAATTTCATGGCTGCAATCACCATCTGCAGTGATTTTGGAGCCCCCAAAAATAAAGTCTAACACTGTTTCCACCGTTTCCCCTTCTATTTCCCATGAA
>SJYT01077289.1:147246-174126 GCA_006410635.1 Cephalophus harveyi
GGGGGGGGTGCAATATTTAGCTGTTCTTGGTTGGGGAAGGAACAGATGATTTAACCTGCATTCCCAGGTGCTAGTGGTAAAAAACTTGCCTGCCAATGCAGGAGACATAAGAGACGTGGGTTTGGTCCCTGGGTTGTGCTGATCCCCTGGAGAAGGGCATGGTAATCCACTCCAGTATTCTTGACTGGAGAAACCCATGGACAGAGGAGCCTGGTGCACTACTGTCCATAGGGTCGCAAGGAGTCGGACATGACTGAAGTGACTTGTAACATATATACCACATGCATGTCCAATATAGGAGCTAATAGCCACTGAAGCCATGTAAATTTAAAATAATTTAAATTAAGCAAAATGTAAAATTTGGTTCCTCAGTTGCACTAGTCACATTTCAAGCGTTCATTAACCACATGTGACTAGTGGCTGTTGTATTGGATAGCACAGATAGAGATACTGCAGAAAGTTCCCTGGGCCAGCACGGCTCTAATTGCTCTGAAATACACTTTTGACCAATCCTCATGTTTCAGTCCTATATTCCAGAGATATCTGGTATCCCCAATTCCTGAGCCCACTGGAAGTTCTGAGGTACAAATCTGGTTGAGTTTTTGGCTTTTCCTATCAGACTGGTAACTCCATACAAACAGTGATCTTGGTTTTGGTCACTGATAACTCAAAGGACCATGAAGAGGGCCTAGCACAAAGTAGATACTCCATAATGCTTATGGAATGCTGAGTAAATGTTTTCCCTCACAGTTGACTTAGGCTTCAGAGTTCTCAGATCTGCTAAGTCAATTAACTGCTCATCCTTCCTGCTTTCTAGTTTCTAAAATGTTATTGTTAACCTCTCCACTTCCACTCTGTTACTCTCCACGTCTTATTACTGCTATGTTGGAGGGGTGTCAGGAGGGAACAGGGATACATGTTTATAGTCAATCACCATTTTAAACCCCAAGTGCATTTCTAAATTAAATGGAAGGAAAAATAAATTTAGGATACCAACTTTTTAAAGGAAAAGATGTAGCTTTTCCTAGGGGGAAAAAAAAATAACTGAAACAAATACCAGAGAGGCCCACAAAGATGGGACTGATAGTATACTCAAAAGAAGAAAAGACTAATAGTAGTCTTACGAATAAAGTCAATCCATGGTTTAGAAAAGTTGAGAAGGAAAAATAAATTTAGGATACCAACTTCTTAAAGGAAAAGATGTAGCTTTTCCTAGGGGGGAAAAAAAATAACTGAAACAAATACCAGAGAGGCCCACAAAGATGGGACTGATACTATACTCAAAAGAAGAAAAGACTGATAGTCTTAAGAATAAAGTCAACCCATGGTTTAGAAAAGTTTTTTATGGTTTTCTTACATGATGATGCTTATTATAGAGTATTAATGCTTATTATAGAGTATTCACAGGACAGCATACCTCATGAGTCAAAGCACACTCCGCCACAGAAGGAGGCAGTCACCTAACCAGCTTCCAACACAGCTATGGTGCACAAACAGGTTGAGGTTTGCTAAGAGTCTTGTAACCTAGACCAAGAATTGGAAACTAATGACCCACAGAACCAGGGGTGGCCTAGGATCCATACGGCTGGAGTGTCAGCAGCAGTGTGCTTTCAATGATCAGTTCCGCAGCCTAACTAGAAGGACAGTGTCTGGCTGCATAGCTAGCCCCATCTATTCTCAGATCCTATGTCTTCTTTAAAAAATTGCAATAAAAAGTTTAATTTCAGATACTGAGTTCACCATTTATAAATACACTAAAACATAGTCAATGCTAATTCAGATTAATAATAGGTACAGTATTTTAACAAAACAACTTCTCTAAAAGGTCATAGGCAAACCAGTGACCTGTTTCACCCAGAATATTTAACTGATTTGAAATAAGAAACTGAACTCTTTTCTAGATTTTGAGGCAAAAACTCTGAAGACATATTATTGTTAAAAAAAAAAAAAAGACTGATACTCCATTCTGATGTCGTTAGGGTCCTGAAATACCCCCACTGACAACTGAACTTTTCCTATCATAGAAAAGAAAATCTCCCCTATTACTAAAAAAAAAAAGAAAATCTAAGCACCTAATCCAATATCCTTTAAATCGATGCTTTTGGTTTAAAAAGAGCAGAATGAGTTTCTGTAACTAGCAAGTAAGAACCCAGACTGCCAAGAATTCATATCCCCCACGTTAGGAACCTCTAGTTTACACAGAGAATAGTGTAAGAAGTAAATAACCCAACATTTTTTAAAAAGAAGAGTAAGAGATTCTTGGGGCTCTGGATGTTCCATTTTCTGCCCAATATAAAAAAACAATTTGGAAAAAAAAAAAAAGGTACTTGCATAACTTCAAGGTGTCTTCCAAAATATTTATTACTGTCTGGTTGTAATATAGCTCTACAAACTCTGATACTCCTCACTCTTCTTCTTAGTGTGGGCCGGACTTGCTGACTATAGTCTAGAGTATAGAAAGTAAAAAGTACCTCTGGAGTAGAGAAACCTGGTGGACGTGACCTGGCACAGAGATCAACGTTTACATGGCCAGCGATGGGCCCTGTGTCAGTGTGGTCCACCCCCCATGATGGTAGAGCACACTGCCACTTCTACGGCATTTCTCCCCAAAAGCCAGAACTCAGTCTCATGATGACAAAAATCACACAGACCCAAACTGAGGTAACTTCTACAAAATGTCTAAACAGAAAAACAGAAGGACTCAGAAACTGTCATATTGGAGAAGACACAACAATTAGATGCACGTGGTGTCCTAGATGGGATGCTGGTGCTGGTAGAAAAGTGGTGACATCAGAATAAAGTCTAATTTAGTCAATAGTACCGTGTCGCACCAATGTTAATTTGTTAGTTTTGGTAAGCATATCACGGTTAAAAGAAAAGACAATCAATTTTTAAATAAGGCTTGGATAAGAGAAAGGATCCCTAAAATATTGCTTTCTAGAGAGGTATTTATTTCAAGGAACACGATTAAACTCATGCTTTATCCAAATTTATGACCTGCCTTTGAACAGAGCTAAAGCAGTGCTTTGTTACACAGAAAGCCCCTCTCTGTTTCTCTCTGTGTAGCACTGGAAATTTGTGGTCTTTCACATCCATTCTAGAAGCATTAGTCTCTCCTCTGTCAAAGATCTTTATACTCTAAGTTGCAGAAGATGCACTGAAGAAAAACTCACATTTTAAGGCAGGTTAGCTCCCAAGATCTAGCCCCACAGCAATATGGAATAAAATTATTTTAAAAGAGTAACTGAGACCGATTTTGTTCTGAAGGTTTGGCCTGCTATAGCCGTAATTTCAAACAGGCCTTCTAAGAATCCTCTTTAAAGCTGTGTAAAGACATTATAATTATATTACTTCTATCTCTATTATTATTAAAATACACCATTCTATACCAAGCCAACAGGCCTTCCCTGTAGGCTGAAGCTGGGCTGGAAAATGTGCTTGCTTTGACTTTATTTCCCAGCGCTATTAATAGACAAAGGGTGTGACATATCTTTACTGCTCTCCTTTCAATCAGTGGGTATAGTGAGCAACTCTACTTGGCTACTCACTGTCTTAGGTACCAGGGATACAAGATTAAAAAGACACAGTCCCTGGTACACCTATTTTGGCAAATGTTTGAAAAAACCTGGCAGAGGTTCAACTTCCTGAATATTCCATCCAGGTGTCCTGCTGCCAGCTACATCTATCCTGTTACCAAACCTGCTTGTTCGCCAGAAGATAAGGGCAATAATGTTTCCAGGTTTTGAAATGATGAACAAGTCATCAACAATAGATTCAGTAAATAAAATATAAGGGCTCCTTGTTCAAAAACAAAGAAATTAAAGATAGCACACAAGGACAGAAAGATTATAGACCAGGAGTCAATGAGATTTCTCAGCTCACTACAAAAGTTTCAGAGCTCAAAAGTACCACCACCATTACGAAACACAGTTTTGGAAGTCCTAGCCATAACAATCAGAGAAGAAATAAAAGGAATCCAAATTGGAAAAGAAGAAGTAAAACTGTCACTGTTTACAGATGACACAGTACTGTACATATAAAATCCTAAAGATGTCACCAGAAAACTACTGGGGCTAATCAATGAATTTGTAAAGTTGTAGGATACAAAATAATACTTAGTGTCACTGAACTATACTGCTAAATCTGGTTAATATGTTTTATATAATTGACTTGTACCACAATTGAAAAAAAAAAAATTTAAAAAGATGTATCAGTTAATAGAAGGATCTTCCCCAAACTTGCTTTCTTCCATCATGGGGAATAACAGGAAAGTCCATCTAGGATTTAGCAAATTAGGTTCAAATTCCAATTCAGCTCTCACTGACTGTGTGTCTTCAAGCAAATAACTAAACCTCTGTGAGAGGCAAATGTGGTAGTGGAAAAGTAAAATTTTTCAGAAGCACTAGACTTCAGAAAACTGGTGGCCAAGTCAGAGCTGAGCCTTATGCAAATGAGTTTATAGCACATAGGTCGTAGAACTGCTGGAGGGGGTGGGTAACAGGGGCAAAGGCTATGTCCCCACCTACCCCTCAAAACAGAGGGAGTCAAACCAGGAGGTCCGCCAATACCCCTTCCTGATCCATGGTTAGTCAATGAGCCTTTGCAGAGAAAGAGCTCATACGCCACCTACTCGTGTTGAGTATCTAGCAGGTGAAAGCATCCCAGCTTCGAGGGCAGTGGGGTGGCACCCCAACCAGCCACACAGTGTCCTCCACTTAGAGGAGCCCACACAGGGGTTAAGGTCCTGTGGCCACTGTCTTCCATTTCTTCATTTTTGAACAAGGAACCCTGCACTGTCATTTTGCACTGAGTCCTGCAAATCATGCAGCAGGCCTGATACCCAACACTGTGCTTAGTGTCCAGGACATAGAAACAAAACAGACCAGTACTCTCAGGGAACTCCAAGTAAGTATATTACCTGGGAAGCAAATTCTACATAACAAACAGGACATTCAAGGAAAGATATTAATGTGCCCGTTTTATTCCCTAGCCTGATGATAGAAAGCTCTCAAGATTGAAGTACTTACTCATCCTTAGGACAGCTTGTGGTTTGCTTGCACATGAAACACACACAAGCACCCCTACAGACTCACCTAGCCACACCCTTGTGAGATGAGCTGTCTTCCTGGACACTTACAGCTCCCTGAGGAAGTCCATCTGAACCCGCCAGGGACAGCTAAGTGCCTGAAGCTGTGGTTCTTAAAGTGTGGTCCCCAGTCCAGGAGCAGCAGCAACACCTGGGAGCTTCTTGGAGATGCTAATTCTCAAGTTCAGCCCCAGACCTACTGAAAAGCTCTGGGTGTAGGCCCAGAAATCTGGATTTTAACTAATCCTGCAGGTGATACTGATGCAGAGGTTAGTTTCAGAGCCTAGATGATGGGCTTCCCAGGCAGCTCAGTGGTAAAGAATCCACCTGCCATTGCAAGTAGACATGGGTTCAGTCCCTGGGTTGGGAAGATGCCCTGGAGAAGGAAATGGCAACCCACTTCAGTATTCTTGCCTGGGAAATCTCATGGACAAAGGAGCCTGGTGAGCTACAGTTCATGGGGTCACAAAAGAGTCGGCCATGGCTTGGCAACTAAAGAACAACAAAGCCTCGATGATCAAATTTAATCACTTTATCACTTTGAAGTATGTTTGCTATCATTCCATTTTTTTTTTTTTTTTTCCTGCTGGGGAGGGTATGTTGGGGGAATTGATGGAGGGTCAGGTTCTTCCCAACATCCCCCTTCTCACCTTGCAATACCACAATCACCAGCAATTCCCCGAGTTTCCGGTCTCTTTGTGTGTTTCCCACAAAATTCAATTTAACTTGCACACTTTGTTTTTGCCTGTTCATTCAGGACACAATGCAGCCCCTGGTTCCTTGTGAACAAACATCCCACTAGAACATGTCAAGTACCTGATTCATTTAGACTTATCCCACTTGCTTAATGTCTGCAACAGAAGCCTCCGTGATATTCTTGATCTCAACAGCTGAGTTAATGCCCCGGGAACAAAGGGGCCTGGTGTTTGGGTGAGCTCCCATGGGACTGACCGCCACAAAGAGAAGCTTGTTGAATGCACACACAAAAAAGAGAAGAGATAGGTGGCAGAGACTAGATCTTTATGACCCTCTGATTATTCTATCAGTTAGTTAAGGCATAAATCCATCCCCTGACCTAACAAAATACTATTTTACTTCCTTTCACTCCATATTTTATCTTTTATAGCCAATAAAACATAAAAACCTTACAAAGGTTATGTTCTCATCAATTTTTGCACTAAATGACAATAAATTAAGTGGCAGTTATTGCAGCTGCAACACAGGCGTCAGCCTGAAACTTTCCCGAAAGACAATCCTCCCTTCCCACTGGCGGAGTTCAGAGCTGCCAGTCAAAGACGCAGCCATTAAAATGAAATGTTAATGGCATTGCCATTCTATTTCTTTAAGTAATTAGATCATGCTGAACCTTTACTCACGTTTCTTCAAAATCTGCTCTGGACACAGACTTAGGAAACAAACTGCAGGGGAAAGGACAGTTAGGGAATTTGGGATGGACATGTACACACGGCTATATTTAAAATGGGTAACCAACAAGGACCAATTATACAGCACATGGAACTCTGCTCAATGTTATGTATGCTATGTGCCAGCCTGGATGGGAGGGGGCTCTGGGGGTGACTGGATACATGTATGAGTATGGCTGAGTCCCTCTGCTGTTCACCTGAAACTACCAGAACATTGTTAATTGGCTATACTTCATTACAAAATAAAAAGTTTAAAGTTTGGGAGGAAAAAATCTGCTCTGGAGGCCAATAAATAAAAAAGAATATGAAAACACGAAACCTGAAATATTTGTCAGATATATATATAAAAAAAAAAGCTACAGAACTACTTTGAGTCGAATATCTTGCAGTTCTCTCTGTAATAAGGTGGCCCAAAGCGCCACAACACTGAATGGTTCCCAATGCACAAACTCTAAATATACTTTTCATTTATATAAAAATCACTTAACTAGTGTTTCTCCAAAGTTCCATGCCATGAGTCAGTACCAGGCACTTAGAACAAGACCTGGCGCACCGCAAGGGCTCAACATTAGCTCCCACTCTTATTTGTTATTGTTGTTACTGTAGCTGTTACTGTGAGATTATGCGCTATTACATGCTATTATGCGCTAAGAATATGAAGTGAAAAGCAAAACAGATGTGGCTCTCCTGTTCTCATGAAGCTCATGGGCTAGCAGCAGAGACAGATACCAAAAAATAATCTTCAATAAATGTAAGTTAAGTAACCGATGAGGGATGCAAACTAAGAAAAGCCCAGAGTAGTTCTGTATCATTTTATGATTCTGAACCTCTCGGATACTTACTTTCAACCAAATCACGACCCCTCCCCAGATGTTTCCAAAGCCTTCTGTACTACTACGCAAATTTCAAATATAAAACAGCCCCCAAATTGCAAACAAATATTCATATTTTATTACTGTACCATTCAACATCAGAAACACTGTACTAATTTTATAGATAAGAACTTATTTTTTTAATACTGTTAACATTTCCAAATACAGAAACTGAGATATCCCAAGAAACAAGCCTGTGTTCAGATATATTCAGTGAATCGTCCATGAATTTTCTTAGAACTTTATCTGTTCAAATTAATTCATAATAAAAGTTAAGGTTTAAGTATGCATACCACTCTCTTGAACATTATAACTATTTCTAAATAACATAAATTACTTGATTAAAAACTTTTGTATTCAACTTTTTAAAATTATAAAATGGGTTTTCCAGTGACTTCACTTAAAGCCAAGAGCAAGAAAAAGAAATTCTTGACCACAGAATGTGGAGGCCCATTCTTAAATAGAATCTGTTTCACAGGGAGAACTGGAGAAATTCAGGAAGGCCCACTGGGACTGTCACTCAGAAAAGTACTAGGGTTGGGGGGAATCCTGAGAGCATTCCCCAAAATTCTTTATAGCCATGCAGGAGGGCCTGGACTCTGGATCCAGAGCCCCATGTGGATTCTAGCTCCACCTCTCGGTGTCTAAACTTAGGGCTAGTAGCTTAACCTTGCTCAGTCTCAGCCTCCTGCTCTGGAGAATGGGTACTCACTTCATAAGGAAGCAACTGGAATAGTCGGGGGAATGGATGCAAATGCTTCTTAGCGTGATGCTGAAACACAGTGAGTGCTTCCCCACAACCATTCAAGCCTCTCCAAACTCTGCTTCCTAATGAGACAAGACCCAAAGTCACAATTACAATAAAACACAAACCGGGACCCAGAATGCACTTTCCACTTCCCATGTACTTGTTCTTGAATGTCGGAGTCCTACCCTAGGATCCCCACAGGGCCCCCAGGGGAGCTATCACCTCATGGAGCAGATGGTAGGTAGGTGTCCTCTGAGTCAGCCTTTAGAGACCTCTACAGCCTGACCTCTGGGCTTCCCTGGCAGCACAGTGGTCAAGAATCCACCTGCCAATGCAGGAGACATGGGTTTGATCTCTAGGTCAGGAACATCCCCTAGAGAAGGACATGGCAATCCACTCCAGTAGTCTTGCCTGGGAAATTCCATGGATAGAGGAGACTTGTGGGCTATAGTCCATGGGGTCACAAAGAGTCAGACACGACTTAGTGACTAAATAGCCTGAACTCCTGATATGTTCAGCCCTGGCCCACATCTCACAAGGCAACTTATTACCAAAGTGGAGACTGCAGCTAAACCAATAGCTCAAGCAGAACTCTGCCCTCCAGAGTTACTTCATCATACATATTACCTAGGTACTTAGCAATCAACTCCTGTGTGCTAAGAACATTAGTCCCATAACACACTCAGGAAGGGAACCTCCCTGGTAGTCCAGGGGTTAAGAATCCACCTGTGAATGCCGGGGACATGGGTTCAATCCCTGGTCCAGGTAGATTCTACATGCTGTGGGGCAACTCAGCCTGAGCACCACACTACTGATCCTGTGCTCTAGAGCCCATGCTCTGCAACGAGAAAAGTCACTGAAACAAGCCTGTGCGTCAGAACTAGAAAGTAGCCCCCGCTCGCCACAACTAGAGAAAGGTCGTGCACAGCAACAAAGACCCAGGGTAGTTATAAGTAAATAAATAATTTTTTAAAGACACCCAGGAAGGAAAAGTCTTTAGACTGTGATCCTAAACCCTTTCCTCCAGCCATTTAAAACACACTTACTGCTGTATGCTCTGTGTCACACTTCATGCTAGACTCGAGACATAAAAATGCCAAAGATTCAGTCCTCGTCATCAAGGCCTTCACAATCTTGGAGGAAGAAGATGCTTAACAGACCATTTTAATGTGATGTTGTCATTAGTGGAAAAAGCTACACACAAGATATCAAAATGTTTTTCTGTTTGGAATTTGGCCTGGGAAGTAATGTATTTAAGACCTAAATTTTTTAACAAGCTCTTTCAAAATGACTATAACCAACTGTGGTTAACTGATTAATACACATCAATTGTAAAAGACCCATGAAATGAAGACAAGCAAAAAGGAAAACATAACTTATAATCTTACTGTCTGAAATACCTACTGTTAACATTTAGCTGCATGGCCTTCTAGGTTTTAAAATATTGATAGATACTGATTACTAAATAAGATATGAGATCATTTTATGCAGAGCATGGTAACCTGGGATTTTCACTTTTCCACAAACGTATATTAACGTATTTCTGGAGCAGTGAATGCTCCCCTAATTTATCATTTTAAGTGATTACATAGAATTCCACTATAAGTTTCATCATTTCTTTCACTGTCTTCTACTGTTTGACATTTAGACCACTTCCAGTTTTTTTTTTGGCTGTAATAAACATTACGACATTCTTGTTCACACATCCTTTCAAAGCCAGATTACTTCTCCAGAAGACCCTCCTTGAGAGTTGAATTGGATCAAAGGCTAAGCATGTTTTTAAACTGACACAAATGAGCCTGTCTATGAAGCAGAAGCAGACTCACAGACAGAGCAACAGATTTGTGGTAGCTGAGGGGGAGGACGGATGGGGGAGGGATGGAGTGGGAGTCTGGGATCACCAGGTACAAGCTATTACACATAGAATGGATGGACAAGGTCCCACTGTATAGCACAGGGAACTATATTCAATATCATGATAAACCATAATAGAAATTATGAAAAAGAATGTATACATATGTATATGAGTCACTCTGCTGTACAGAAGAAATTCACACAACATTTTAAATCAACTATACTTCAATTAAAATTTTTTTTAATTTAAAGGGTTCAGCATATTTTTTAAGACATTGATACCTATCACCAAATTGCCCTACGGAAAAGCTGTACCATTAAATATCACCATTTCCCCATGTTCGATTTAGAGCATCGTTCTTCGTACTCTTTGCATTTCATACTTTTATTTTTTTTAAGATTTTATGTAGACCATTTTAAAAGTTTTAACTGAATTTGTTGTTAATACAATAGTGCATCCTTTTTATGTTTTGCTTTTTGGCCCTGAGGCATGTGGGATCTTAGCTCCCAAACCAGGAATTAAACCGGCACTGGAAGGCAAAGTCTTAAATAGTGGACCGCCAGGGAAGTCCCCATATTTAAAAATTTTAATGTACCCACCTTAGTTACAAATGTTGCTTATAAGAGCATCTTTTTCAGAGGCAACTATGACATTTGCTGAAATTAGGCAGCTGTGAGCTGCCCAATCATCCCAGTTTGAGTTTGGGGCCTCAGCACTTCTCAAACTTCACCATGCACAGAAGTCACCTGGGATCTTGCTGCAATGTGGGTTCTGAGTCGGTAGGTCTGGGGTAGAGACTGAGATGCTGCCTGTCTAACAAGTTCCAGGAGATGCCAAGCTTCTGGTCCATGAACTATACCTCAAGAAGCAAGGAACACAGCTCTCTTATCTCAAGGCCCCTCCCAGCCCGTAAAAGATGCCCTCATCTCCCCAGCATCTTCCCCCTCAAAAGTGCCCACCAGGCCTGAAATTCCTCTACCACTCACTGCTACTCCTTGTGCTGTCTTAATTCACAGAAGGCTTCCCTGATGGCTCAGTGGTAAAGAATCTGCCTACGAAGGCAGGAGACGTGGGTTCCATCCCTGGTCCAGGAAGCTCCCACATGCCTTGAAGCAACGAACCCACGCGCCACAGCTACTGAGCCTGTGCTCTAGAGCCCACGGGCCACAACCCCTGAAGCCCGTGCACCCTAGAGACCGTGCTCCATGAGGGAAGCCACTGCAGTGAGAAGTCTGTGCACCTGAAGGAGAGAGTAGCCCCCACTCACCACAACTAGAGAAAAGCCGGCACATCAGTGAAGTTCCAGCAAAGTCAAAAACAAATAAAATTATAAAAAAAAACAGCACCAACAATTCACCAAGCATCAAAGGGCCTCAGTTTACCCATCCATGAAATGAAAAGCATGGAGTATCTGGTCACTAAGCTCCTTCTCACCTCCCTGCACAAAGGGAGGTCTCCCTGCACGAGGAGAACGAGGTATACCCTGGAACGGCCTGAGTATCTGCTTCCTGTCAGCGCACAGGCCACACTCGGAAGGAGGCCAAGAGAGGGGATGACGCTCCAGCAGCTGGTGACAGCCACAGCCCGAGGAGAAAGTGCCCCTGAAAGGGGACACTCTTCTCCAAATACCTCTCTCCTGGGGAGTCTCCAGATGTAATCACGTACACCTCTGTTCTCTTCCCAAAAAGAAGAGATTTAACAAGAACCTAAGGCTAATTTGCTCATTAAAGGAACAAAGAGGGGAAGGACGGAGGAGACTGTTAGAAATACTGCATCTGTTAATATCTCACCAAAGAGCCTCGGAAGGCAGCTCTGGGCAAAGGAAGTCCAGCGTCCTCGATGATACTTCAGCCGTGGCTACTCCCTTTTGTTCTGTTTCACCCTCTAGCTTTTCTGCAGCAACACTTAAAGGTAGGCAGAAACAGAGAGAGACCCTCAGCACCAGTGCTGGTGGAAGTGGTTATTTAAACAGATGTTGGACCTACAGACGTATTTTCTGTTTTGTCAATAACATGAAAATGTGGCTGTTCTTATTCTGTGGGAGGCTTCCCAGGCAGCTCAGAGGTAAAGAATCTGCCTGCGAATGCAGGAGATGCAGATTCGATCCCTGGGTCAGGAAGATCCCCGGGAGAAGGACATGGCAACCCACTCCAGTATTCTTGCCTGGAAAATTCCATGAGCAGAAAAGCCTGGCAGGTTATAGTCCATGGGAGTCACAAAAAGCCAGACGTGACTGAAGTGACTTAGCATGCACATACGCTTGTTCTGTGGGACGTCAGACATGTATTCTCCACCCTCAAAGAAGACAGACTGTCACGTGCCCCAGTTCAATCAATTTATTGAATAAGACGATGAACAGGGTCCTAGTTCAATTTAGTTATCAAATAAGGCCGTGAAAGGTTCTCTCCTTACATTCTCATCTTTGGAAAGGCTGAACCAGAATGATTACTTATTGGTAATAGTGCACTTCCTCCCTCCCTCAAAAGATACTTTCCCCACCTCTTTCCATTTACTGGCAGGAAGTTTAACATGTTCATGAAATTTTTTTTCTCACGTTCATTTCCTTTATCTTCCTTTGAACAACTCTTAAGTATTTGGTAAGTGATCTTTTTTTTAAAAGTACCAATGTCCTCTGCCTTTCTCTTCTGGGGACGGTATCCCTTTCTTCCCAGGGTCTCCCACAAAACTGGGAGCTTAAATTAGGCCTGAATTAGGTATGATGGTCAACTCTAATTGAGACAGAACTGAATATCAATAAACACAAATACATCAGCAGCTTCCACTGTAAATGCTGGTGCTGCTGGCATAACTCACTTCCACTCTGCAAGCCCAGAGTCCTCCTCTGGAGCTGTTCACCATCCCCTGCTTGCCCGTGTTATGGTGGAGCCCTGGCCAGGACGCATTGCTCTGAAGACCGACAGCCCTCATTCCTCCCCATCATTCTGCAGCTTGTCAGCAGAACCCAAGCAATAAAAAGATCAATAAGAAAACAAATTCCCTCTGATTAGGTCCTACTTGATCTTAAACCCACAGCATCCAAGATTTCAGCTACATAATACTGACTCTGGACAGGGCAACAGACTTTTCTTAAGAAGATAAATTAGACGAGCACACAGAAGAAAGAAAACGGACATGCAACTAACTGCTAAAATATCTGAGAGCCTTCACCGTGGTTGGTGAGCTAAGCAAAGGGCAATGGTTTCTTTTCCCATTTTCTTCAGTTTTTTATTCTCTACTGTTCCTTCTCCCTGCAACAAATGTTTTGCTTTCAACAAATAAGAATCTGAAAAAGAATAAATATGATTATTGAATAACTGAAAAACAGATATCTGTATATGAGTAACTGAATCACTTTTCTGTAAATCACCTGAAATTAACATAACACTGTAAATCAAATATACTCCGTTTAAAAAAAAAAACAAAAAAAACCCTCAGTAGAGTGCTTGGGATGAAGTAAATGCTCAAATACACATTTTTCTTTTCAGGTACTACTTTTTGATCAGAGATGCCTTTCTTTCTCTTGTACACTGGTGTTTTGTTTTCCACACTGAAATTATAATGTACCCTAAAGACAGTAAATGCAAGTCCTAGGAGTCGCCTTGCTACAAGCCATCAGCTGCGATCATATCAAGATGAATATATTGTCAGGAACCTGTAGGTAGCATTTCATTTACCCCACTCCCTCCCCTAAGACAGGCTCAGCCAGGGATTAGATTATTATGCAAGCTTTCTGGACCCACTCCAAATGTAGATTGCAACTACAATTTGAAGGGAAACTTATAAAAGGTGATAGGAAATAAACCTTCTACAGAACACTTTTTATGAAAAAAAAATTAACCTTTTCAAAGTTTAATTCCATCCGATGTACCCATAAATAGACCAGCTTACAGGAACTAAAAGCTAATCCTATAGTAATAACACAAAGCTTGATATCTCATTCCACACGATCATTAATACTGCTTTAAACATCACAAGAAATCTCTTCGACTTCTTAAGCTTTGTAATTCATTTCTGTACACCAATTCAAGAAACCTCATTAATTTAGGTGGCCTTTTTGTGGTACATCTGAGGCACACAAATATTTGAGATTTTTACCCTAGGTCAGAGATTAAGAAAAAATTAACTTTTCATTTTCAGGAAGGATTTATAAAAGTGAAAAAAAAAACACTTTTGACAGTAACGTGTTTATGCCATCTAGTTCGAAAATAAAACAGGCTGCATAGATCATCGGAAGTAAAAACTGAAAGGAAAAAAGGAGAAAGCTTTATATAAATGGTAGAGGTATTTCTTAAGAAAGAAAAAAATCTGGTTACCTATTCACCATTTTCTACCATAACCCAGTTTCCATATTCCAAAGGAGTGTAAGATGGAAGAGCTTTGATTTGGGAGAGGAAAAAAATCCTTTGAACACTGATCGACACGCCATTTGTGCAATTATTTTACCTAGATTTAACTCCCTCTTCTCAACTCTCTAGTCATTTGATTGACTGAGATGCTGTGTCCATTGAGCCGGTTTACAATTATCCTTAAACCAGTGAAACTTCAAAGGCTGTTCAATAGGTATTTTCCGTTCTTCACTAGAACTCGTAAATGTATAACCTGCACATAAACAAGTCACTCTGCCTAATTAAATGGAATCTCTTCGTCTCTATTAAAAATTTAGAAGTGCTGCCTGAGTATAAACATGTCATCTGAGAAGGGGGCAGGGAGCGCTCCTGTAACATCCTGCATAACCAACTGAATCGCTTGTACGATGCACATAAATTTTTCTAATTATTTTACTATCAAGAAAGATTGTTTTAAGGTAAAGGATATTCATTTTGGGGAGTTACCCCCTCAAATATTATCTAAATAATAATATTTCTAGGGAAATGTAGTCTCAGTGCTTTAAATTTACTTCAGAGATTATCACATAGCCTTTCCCCTACTTTCTTTTTCAAGCATCTGTGTCCTGGAAGAAATATGGTGTTTTTCTCTAATATTTGTATTTAGCTTAGAGAATGAGTTGTTTGTTCTGTTTTTTTTTTTTTTTTTTTTTTCACCATATATCTAGAGCTAGAATTCTTAGGAAGATAATCCCTAAAAGCTGTTTTGGAAGTGCAAATGTTCCTAAAGTGTTTTGAGTTTGTATTGTCTGGCCTGCTGAAGAAAGCAACGGTTTTTAAACTCTGCCTTTTTTTGGAAAATTGATGTAGGAATTATAAAGCACCTCCAGCTAAACAAGCAGTTGAACTTGTGCTTCGAATTCACTTCCTAGGTTCCCAACATTCTTAAAAAATAAATCTCTTCATAAAGTTTGACACAATATTTGTGACATTGAGCTTTATGTCAGAAGACCAGGCAGAAATGGTAGCGTGTAAATGTTTGAGGAGGCAGATGTAGATTTCTATGCTGTGAGGTGTTTTGTTAGCGCACCCTCTTGTGGTCAAACGTTGTCAACACACTTTCTGTTCCACATTTTTTTAAAGAACAAGTTCAGCAATTCACATAGGGCAATTCTGACAAAAATAAGCTGCAAGTCAGAGTTGAATTTTCTAGTCTTTTGTTCGGTTTTGGACCCTTTCCTGTTCTCCAAAAACAACTTATAATGCATTCACTCAAGAGAACAGGAAAACGTATGAGAGTTCTTAAATGTACAAGATCGCTTAACACATACGTGCACAAGTTACACATAGTATTCCTAGTGATCTGGGAAGAGAGAAATTCTTCTACATGAAATGACACCCATCCCCAAATGTCCTTCAGCTGGCCATGGAAGGGATGGCTTCTTTCCCAGCATCCACACCCCTGGAAGATACCTATCTATAGCCTGAGGTTGATGTAACAGCTGTAGGCCAGGTGGATGATGTTACCCATCACTGCCTGAAATGTCTTAAAATGCTGTGATACAGACTGAACTCATCTGCAAGGAGAATATATATCCCCAGCAGACCAGGGGCCCAGGTGCCTCAGTCCTTGAGTAGAAGTAAGTGTAGCTTTTTTGTTATATCTGCTCCAAATGAGCTATAGGTAATCAAATGAACGAAAAAATAGTGAATGAAGTAATTATATTCAGGTAGTTCCATAATTTGTTAAATATGTAAACTATAAACCATTTAGAAAACTAACATCATGGCACCTGGTCCCATCACTTCATGGCAAATAGAACAAGAAAAAGTGGAAACAGTGATAGATTTTATTTTCTTGGGCTCCAAAATTCACTGCAGATGGTGACTGTAACCATGAAATTAAAAGACACTTGCTCCCTGGAAGGAAAGCTATGAAAAACTAGACAGCATATTAAAAAGCAGAGATACTACTTTGCCAACAAAGGTCCGTATAGTCAAAGTTATGGTTTTTCCATTAGTCATGTATGGATGTGAGAGTTGGACCATAAAGAAGACTGAGTGCCAAAGAATTGATTCTTTCAAACTGTAGTGCTGGAGAAGACTCTTGAGAGCCCTTTGGACTGCAAGGAGATCAAACTAGTCAATCCTCAAGGGAATAACCCTGAATATTCATTGAAAGGACTGATGGTGAAGCTGAAGCTCCAATACTTCGGCCACTTGACGTGACAGGCAGACTCACTGGAAAAGATATTGATGCTGGGAAAGATTTGAAGGCAAAAGGAGAAGGGGGCGGCAGAGGGTGAGATGGTTAGATAGCATTGACTAAACGGACATGAATTTGAGCAAATTCCCAGAGATAACAGATGGCAGGGAAGCCTGGCATGCTGTAGTCCATGGGCTCACAAAGAGTTGGACACGATTTAGGAACTGACCAACAGCAAACCACTTCTATGGTCTCAGAATGTTCTACCCAGAAGCTTCACTGAAAATCAGGATCTTTATAATAACTCCTGCCTTTGACCAGAAAACCTGGGTTAAGAAGCATTGAGAAATGAGACCTTCTCTTTCATACATTGGATTTTAGATCTCGAGGGGAGCCTGGAGATTATAAATTGCAAATTTGTCTTATCACAGGTTAAAAAATAAATAAAAGCCCACTGAGGTATAGGGATATGCCCAAGGTCTCCTGGTAAAAAGCGGCAAGCCCAGGACTAGAAGGCCATCTCCCAAGTATATAACTAGCATGGCCCGTTCTCCGTGCAAAGAGCATCCTGGCACCCAATTCCCTGTGGAGGCCTGGGGTCCACAATCTAGTTCAGTGGTCCCTGAACTGCTACTAAAACTACTTTTCTGCTAATGAGTGGTCGTCCTTGTTCTCTCCTCACCTTAAGAAATAAATTATATTCTTTGTGTTTAGTCTTTGTTAGTTTGATTAGTATGTGTCTTGGCATGTTTCTTCTTGGGTTTATCCTGTATGCGCCTCTTTGTGCCTCTTGGACTTGACTATTTCCATGTTGGAGAAATTTTCAACTATAATCTCTTCAAAAGTTTTCTCATATCCTTTCTTTTTCTCTTCTTCTTCTGGGACCCCTATAATTCGAATGTTGGTGTGTTTGATATTATCCCAGAGGTCTCTGAGACTATCCTCAGTTCTTTTCATTCTTTTTACTTTATTCTGCTCTTCAAAAGTCTTTTTCACCATTTTATCTTCCAGCTCACTGATTCATTCTTATGCTTCAGATACTCTGCTGTTGATTCCTTCTAGAGCATTTGTAATTTCAGTAATTGTGTTGTTTGTCTCTGCATGTTTATTCTTTAATTCTTCTAGGTCTTTGTTAATTGATTCTTGCATTTTCTCCATTTTGTTTTCAAGGTTTTTGATCATCTTTACTATCATTATTCTGAACTATTTTTCAGGTAATTTGCCTTTTTCCTCTTCATTTATTTGGGCTTCTGTGTTTCTAGTTTGTTCCCTCATTTGTGCAGTATTTCTCTGCCTTTTCATTATTCTCTTTTTAACTTATTGTGTTTGAGGTCTTCTTTTCCCAGGCTTCAAGGTTGAATTCTTTCTTCCTTTTGGTTTCTGCCCTCCTAAGGTTGCTATTTCTGCTTTATTGACTATGCCAAAGCCTTTGACTGCGTGGATCACAATCAACTGTGGAAAATTCTGAGAGAGATGGGAATACCAGACCACCTGACCTGCCTCTTGAGAAATCTGATGAGTCTGAGTGAACTCCAGGAGATGGTGATGGACAGGGAGGCCTGGCGTGCTGTGATTCATGGGGTTGCAAAGAGTCGAACACAACTGAGCGACTGAACTGAACTGAACTGAAGGTTGGTCCAGTGGTTTGTTTAAGCTTCGTATAGGGTGAGATTTGTGCTGAGTTTTTGTTTGTTTGTCTGCTTTTCCTCTGATGATAATCAGACAGGTAATCCTGTCTGTTGGTGACTGGGTTTATATTTTTGTTTTGTTTGTTGTTTAGATGAGGTGTCCTGCAGAGGGTGCTACTGGTGGTTGGGTGATGCCAGGTCTTGTATTCAAGTGGTTTCCTTTGTGTGAGTTGTCACTATTTGATACCCCCTAGGGTTAGCTCGCTGGTAGTCTAGGGTTGTGGTATATATTCATAATGGAATATTACTCAGCCATAAAAAGGAACACATTTGAGTCAGTTCTGATGAGGTGAATGAACCTAGAACCTATTATACAGAGTGAAGTGAGTCAGAAAGAGAAAGATAAATATTGTATTCTAATGCACATATACGGAATCTAGAAAAATGGCACTGAAGAATTTATTTACAGGGCAGCAATGGAGAAACAGACATAGAGAATAGACTTATGGACATAGGGAGAGGGGAGGAGAGGGTGAGATGTATGGAAGGAGCAACATGGAAACTTACATTACCATATGTAAAATAGATAGCCAATGGGAATTTGCTGTGTGGCTCAGGAAACTCAAACAGGGGCTCTATATCAACCTAGAGAGGTGGGGTGGGGAGGGAGATGGGAGGGAGGTTCAAAAGGGAGGGGATATATGTATGCCTATGGCTGATTCATATTGAGGTTTGACAGAAAACAACAAAATTCTGTAAAGCAATTATTCTTCAATAAAAAAAATTTTTAAAAAGAAACAAATGACAACCATATTCTTTAACACAAGACTAGCAGCCATTGTAAACCACAACCAAACTCGATACAACAGTGAATACAACATCCTCCCCAGAAATGTCCAGAATTCCCAGTCCATTTGGGGTCATGGACTGTGAAGGCTTCCCTCGTAGCTCAGGTGGTATAGAATCTGCCTGTTGTGCAGGAGACCTGTGTATGATCCCTGAGTTGGGAAGATGCCCTGGAGAAGGGAATGGCAACCCAACCCAGTATTCTTGCCTAGTGAATCCCATGGACAGAGAAGCCTGGCGGGCTACAGTCCATGGGGTCACAAAGAGTCATACTGTGGAGCTCATCAGCCAAACTTTTTATACAAAATGGAATTAGAGTATGTAAGGGAACCAGTAACGTGCCATTTTTATTATAAACCCCAGTGTTAATACTCCATGTCTGACTTTATAGGATATTGGTCATTCATGAAAGTAAAAGCCCACAGGATGACTCACCGTAAGTAAAAGAACTGAAAAGGGGCATCATCAGTTGCCCCCAGCTGATGATACATTACATGCAGATGTGAAAACAGCAGAGCGGGTCTCTGAGGTCGATGGAAATCCACCAAGATCTGATGTGGTTGTGGTCATAACAGAGATGCCCACAAGATGGCACTCTTCTTTACCTTTAATTCATAAGCCAAAAAGAGGCATTTTTCCACAGTCTAACAATAAATGGGATATGTAGGTAACTCCATATAGTATCATGTTCAATGTTGTAACATGCATCACAGTTACGAAAATCTGCCCCTCACCTCATTGAGGATGAAGTTTGTGTTGATGGAAGACAGAAAGGCCTGGAAAGATGGGTGTTGGTGCTCTGAGGAAATGACAGGCCTTGGGAGAAAGGGTGTGTGTGGGGGCGGGGGGGGTGTCTATGTGTGCGTGTGTCTATGTGTGTGTCTCTGTGCGGGTGTGTGTACCACATGGTTCCATATTTTTCCTAAAAAGTGAGTTCTCTCTTAAAAGTATGTTGATTAGATAGAAAACTCTTAAGACAGTAGGCAGTCTATCTTCAAGGCCAAAACAGAGGCTCTCCAATTACTGTGCCTTGCTCCACAAAGTCCCCTCTGAAGAAGCCTTTCCATCTTGGTCACATGCACACACAGAGCACTCCCTCTCCGGTGCTGGGAGTGCGGGGCCTACCAAGTTCTCTTTAGTAGGTGGAAGATAACATCTGACTTGGCAGGAAGATGGATAAAGGAAAATAATAGATGGACATTATCAGAAGACCTCAGTGACCAGGCCAGAGCTCTCAAAGCTCACTTTCACAGCCCTCCAGTTCCACAAACTAGACAGAAATGTGTTGTCAATTAAAAAAAAAAAAAAAAAGCTGGCTTTTAAACAAAAGGCCCTGGAACAACTGAATGTCTACGCACAAGATGGCGCCTAGGCCCAGACCTGGCGTGCTGCAGCCCCTGGAGGTGCAGGATCGGACCTGACCTAGTGGCTGAACAACACCACAGCGTAGACCTTACTCTTTACACAAAAATTAACTCAGAGTAGATCGCAGGCCCCAACACAGAATGAAGAAATACAAAACCTTAAACATGGAAGAAAATCTACATGCCTGTGGATTTGGTGATGAGTTTTTAAATGCCAATAGCACAGTCGATGAAAATAAAAATTAATTGGACTTCATCAAACTTAAAATTTCTGCTCAATGAGACACAGTTAAGAAAATGAAAAACTAAGCCACAGACTAGAAGAAAATATTTGTAGAACACGTACCTGACAAAGGGCTAATATCCAAAATATGAAAGAACTCTTAAAAGTCAATAATTTAAAATAAAGAATTAAAAGGAGTCAAAAATCTGAGCAGACACCTCACCAAAGAAGATACAGATGGCAAACAAGCATATGAAAGGTGCTCAATCAGTTTGGATCAGTTCAGTCTCTCAGTCGTGTCCAACACCTTGCAACACCATGGACTGCAGCACGCCAGGCTTCCCTGTCCATCACCAACTCCCGGAGTTTACTCAAACTCATCTCCATTGAGTCCATGATGCCATCCAACCATCTCATCCTCTGTCGTCCCCTTCTCCTCCTGCCTTCAATCTTTCCCAGCATCAGAGTCTTTTCCAATGAGTCAGCTCTTCACATGAGGTGGCCAAAGTATTGGAGTTTCAGCTTCAGCATCAGTCCTTCCAATGAACACCCAGGACTGATCTCCTTTAGGATGGACTGGTTGGATCTCCTTGCAGTCCCAGGGACTCTCGAGAGTTTTCTCCAACACCACAATTCAAAAGCATCAATTCTTTGGTGCTCAATACTACTGGTCATTAGGGGTTTGCAAGCGTAAACTACAATGAGATACCATTACAAGACGATTAGAATGGCAATATCAAAAAAAAACCAAAAACCTGACAATACCAAATGCTGGCAAGAATGCAGGGTGTGGGAACACTCACTCAGTACTGATGGAAACACAAAACGGCACAGCCACTGTGAAAGACATTCTGGTAGTTCCTCACAAGACTAAACACAGTCTTACCACCTGACTCAGCAATTGTATTCCTAAGAATTGTGTTCCAAGATGGCATCATCAATTCGATGGACACTGTCAAAAGCTGGAAGTAACCAACATGTCCCTTAATAGGTGAAAGGATAAATAAACTGTTCTACCTCCAGACAATGAAGCATTCCTCATTTGATAAAAACAAACAAGCAATCAAGTCATTGAAAAACATGGATTTATCTTAAGTGCATATCACTAAATGAAAGAAGTCAGTGTGGGAGAGCTGCCTACTGCCTATATATGGTACCAAATATATAACGTTCAGGACAGGAAAAAATATAAACCTGATAAACATATCACTGGCTGCCAGGAGTTGAGGGGAGAGGTGAGGTTGAGGAGGTGACGTGCAGAGGATTTGGGGGTGGGGGGCGTAATTCTGTGTGATACTATAAAGCAGACACAAACTAGGAAAGAAAATTATTTAGAAGATTACAGAATGGAACAAAAAGTATGATAACCCAACTGTCAGGTCCACAAATCAAGGCAAATTGGAAGTGGCCAAACAAGAGATGGCAAGAGTGAACGCTGACATTTTAGGAATCAGTGAAATAAAATGGACCAGAATGGGTGAATTTAACTCAGATGACCATCATATCTACTACTGTGGGCAAGAATCCCTTTGAGGAAATGGAGTAGCCATCATGGTCAATAAGAGAGTCCAAAATGCAGTACTTGGATGCAATCTCAAAAACGACAGAATGATCTCTGTTTCCAAGGCAAACCATTCAATATCACGGTAATCCAAGTCTATGCCCCAACCAGTAATGCTGAAGAAGCTGAAGTTGAACGGTTCTATGAAGACCTACAAGACCTTTTAGAACTAACACTCAAAAAAGATATTCTTTTCATTATAGGGGAATGGAATGCAAAAGTAGGAAGTCAAGAAACACCTGGAGTAACTGGCAAATTTGGCCTTGGAATATGGAATGAAGCAGGGCAAAAGTTAATAGAGTTTTGCCAAGAGAACGTACTGGTCATAGCAAACACCCTCTTCCAACAACACAAGAGAAGACTCTACACATGGACATCAACAGATGGTCAACACCAAAATCAGACTGATTATATTCTTTACAGCCAGAGATGGAGAAGCTCTATACAGTCAACAAAAACAAGACCAGGAGCTGACTATGGCTCAGATCATGAACTCCTTATTGCCAAATTCAGACTTAAATTGAAGAAAGTAGGGAAAACTGCTAGACCATTCAGGTATGACCTAAATCAATTCCTTATGATTATACAGTGGAAGTGAGGAATAGATTTAAGGGCCTAAATCTGATAGATAGAGTGCCTGATGAACTATGGACGGAGGTTCGTGACATTGTACAGGAGACAGGGATCAAGACCACCCCCAAGAAAAAGAAATGCAAAAAACCAAAATGGCTGTCTGAGGAGGCCTTACAAATAGCTGTGAAAAGAAGAGAAGTGAAAAGCAAAGGAGAAAAGGAAAGATATATTCATTTGAATGCAGAGTTCCAAAAGAATAGCAAGGAGAGATAAGAAAGCCTTCCTCAGTGATCAGTGCAAAGAAATAGAGGAAAATAACAGAATGGGAAAGACTAGAGATCTCTTCAAGAAAATTCGAGATACCAAGGGAACATATCATGCAAAGATGGGCTCAATAAAGGACAGTAATGGTATGAATCTAACAGAAGCAGAAGATACTAAGAAGAGGTGGCATGAATACACAAAAGAACTATACAAAAAAGATCTTCACGACCCAGATAATCATGATGGTGTGATCACTCACCTAGAGCCAGACATCCTGGAATGTGAAGTCAAGTGGGCTTTAGGAAGCATCACTATGAACAAAGTTGGTGGAGGTGATGAAATTCCAGCTGAGCTGTTTCAAATCCTGAAAGATGATGCTGTGAAAGTGCTGCACTCAATCTGCCAGCAAATTTGGAAAACACAGCAGTGGCCATAGTACTGGAAAAGGTCAGTGTTCATTCCAATCCTAAAGAAAGGCAATGCTAAAGAATGCTCAAACTATCGCACAATTGCACTCATCTCACACGCTAGCAAAGTAATGCTCAAAATTCTCCAAGCCAGGCTTCAACAGTAGGTGAACTGTGAAATTCCAGATGTTCAAGCTGGTTTTAGAAAAGGCAGAGGAATCAGAGGTGGAATTGCCAATATTCACTCGATCATCAAAAAAGCAAGAGAGTTCCAGAAAAACATCTATTTCTGCTTTTTTGACTGTATGGATCACCAGTGGAACTGTGGAAATTCTTAAAAGATGTGGGAATATCAGACCACCTGACCTGCCTCTTGAGAAATCTGCATGCAGGCCAGGAAGCAACAGTTAGAACTGGACATGGAACAACAGACTGGTTCCAAATAGGAAAAGGAGTACGTCAAGGCTGTATATTGTCACCCTGCTTATTTAACTTCTATGCAGGGTACATCATGAGAAACGCTGGACTGGAAGAAACACAAGCTGGAATCAAGATTGCCGGGAAAAATATCAATAACCTCAGATATGCAGATGACACCACCCTTATGGCAGAAAGTGAAGAACTAAAGAGCCTCTTGATGAAAGTGAAAGAGGAGAGTGAAAAAGTTGGCTTAAAGTTCAATGTTCAGAAAACTAAGATCATGGCATCTGGCCCCATCACTTCATGGCAAATAGATGGGGAAACAGTGGAAAGAGTGGCAGACTTTATTTTGGGTGGCTCCAAAATCACTGCAGATGGTGACTACAACCATGAAATTAAAAGACGCTTACTCCTTAGAAGAAACGTTATGACCAATCTAGATAGCATATTAAAAAGCAGAGACATTACTTTGCCAACAAAGGTCCATCTAGTCAAGGCTATGATCTTTTCAGTAGTCAGGTATGGATTTGAGAGTTGGACTGTAAAGCAAGCTGAGCACCAAAGAATTGATGCTTTTGAACTGTGGTGTTGGAGAAGACTCTTGAGAGTCCCTTGGACTGCAAGGAGATCCAACCAGTCCATTCTAAAGGAAATCAGTCCTGAATATTCATTGGAAGGACTGATGTTGAAGCTGAAACTCCAATACTTTGGCCACCTGATGCAAAGAGCTGACTCATTTGAAAAGACCCTGATGGTGGAGAAAATTGAAGGTGGGAGGAGAAGGGGACGACAGAGGATGAGATGGCTGGATGGCATCACTGGCTCAATGGAGTGGAGTTTGAGTAAACACTAGGAGTTGGTGATGGACAGGGAGGCCTGGAGTGCTGCAGTCCTTGGGGTCACAAAGAGTCAGACACGACTGAGTGACTAATCTGAACTGAACCCAACTGTATTACAAACGTATGAAACAACTTTATTAAACAGTCCAGTGCGGGTGGGGGGAATAATGCTAATCCTGGTAACTCCGAAAATGAGTAGAATCTGTAACACCAAAGGAAACAGTAACTGCACACAGCATTGTACTCTAGTCAATAAAGACTTTTCCTTGGGGATACGGGTTAATAATTCTGATATCTATACACATATACTGGAATTGAACAACTAAGTTAAAGGATGGCAGATGGCAGGAGCCAGATTTCTCATTGTTGGAGTGTGAATTTACAGATAAAGAAGGGGAGTTGGCTAGAATGAGCCATGCAGTGGTGGACTGGAGCTGGTGATATTAGTATGCACTCATACTTAGCTTAATACCCATACAGATGGTTACATACAGAAAATTTTATAGGCATGTGTATATACAGAGATAGGGCTTCCCTCACAGCTCAGTTGGTAAAGAATGTGCCTGCAGTGCAGGAGACCTCAGTTTGATTCCTGGGTCAGGAAGATCCCCTGGAGAAGGGAAAGGCTACCCACTCCAGTATTCTTGGGCTTCCCTTGTGGCTCAGCTGGTAAAAGAATCCACCTGCAATGTGGGAGACCTGGGTTCCATCCCTGGGTTGGGAAGATCCCCTGGAGAAGGGAATTGCTACCCACTTCAGTATTCTGGCCTGGAGAATTCCATGGACTGTATAGTCCATGGGGTCACAAAGAGTTGGACATGACTGAGCCACTTTCACATATACACAGATTGGTATACACACATATATTTCCTTGCTCTTTCAGCTGAGAGGACCTAGAAGCAATGCCATCCCCACAGCAGTGAGCATACCTAATGCCCAGATCCTGGTTTCTAATACTATTCTCCATGAAAGGAACAAGGGCTGCTTGGAGAAGCGGTAGATTCAAGGACTGGAGCAGGAAATATACAAGATGAGTTTGGAACATATTGTAGCTCCAAGAAATAACCACTCAAAAAATTGATGTGTCATAGAGACACAGTGTCATGGGAAACACTGAATCATCAGCATGAATTATTTTATGACAGGAAGCTCTGGTAAGGAACACAGAATTCACAAGCCACCACCAACCAGAAGAATCCAGGTCAAAAATCAAAAGGAGAGGCCACATGTCCTACCACCTCCTAGAATCCTTCTTGCAGGCATCCACCTTGGCTGAGCAATGCATGCACCATGAGGAAGGACCCTGAGTCAGAGAGCCTGGCCAAACACAGCCCCAAAACTAACCCCATGACCACAAAACCCGAGACTGAGAGCCACGTGGCAGAGCAGTCCTCCTTGGTTCCCTTACTCTCCTGTTCTCGGCCCAGGTGCCCCTCCCCAATAAAGCCTCTTGGTTTGTCAGCACATGTGCTGAATGTGCTGAATTCTCCTTAGACAATTCATTTCTGAGTGTTAGAGAAGAGCCTCCTTTCAGGCCCCAGAAGGGGTCCCCTTTCCTGCAACAATCGGAGTCAACTGAAAGAGCTCCTAAGGGCCAAAATGGGAACAGTTAGAGCAAGAAAAGTAAGGAGCGTTGGATTACAACCTAAAACATGAAATAAATATCCATGAGGCCATATTGATATAAACTACTGATTAAATAAATAAAAAGGGAAAGGAGACAAATCCACTCTGCAGAATTCCAAATAACTTATACAGATACTCCATCCTCAAGGAGATGGCACGTGACCCTGCGCTTCTTAAGTCACTTCCTTCCACAGAGGACAGCATGGAAACAGGAGGAAGGAGTAAGACAGACAGCCTAAGACAGGTGATCAACACTGACAGCTAAGTGATGTTACAGTGATGGGAGGACCTTTGGTACAAGAGGAGGAAGATGGCATCTTACCTCTGTAGCCTTCCTCCAAAAATATACTAATCTAACCCAGAGTAGAACATCAGACAAATTCCAACTGAGGAACATTCTACAAAATATCTGACCAGCAATCCTCAAAGCTGCCAAAGTTACCCAAAACAAGAAAAGTTTGAGCTACCATATAAAAGCTGGTTTTAGAAAAGGCAGAGGAACCAGAGATCAAATTGCCAACATCCGCTGGATCATGGAAAAAGCAAGAGAGTTCCAGAAAAACATCTATTTCTGCTTTATTGACTATGCCAAAGCCTTTGACTGTGTGGATCA
>SJYT01077289.1:174549-272412 GCA_006410635.1 Cephalophus harveyi
TCAGATATGCAGATGACACCACCCTTATGGCAGAAAGTGAAGAGGAACTAAAAAGCCTCTTGATGAAAGTGAAAGAGGAGAGTGAAAAAGTTGGCTTAAAGCTCAACATTCAGAAAACGAAGATCATGGCATCCGGTCCCATCACTTCATGGGAAATAGATGGGGAAACAGTGGAAACAGTGTCAGACTTTATTTTTGGGGGCTCCAAAATCACTGCAGATGGTGACTGCAGCCATGAAATTAAAAGACGCTTACTCCTTGGAAGAAAAGTTATGACCAATCTAGATAGCATATTCAAAAGCAGAGACATTACTTTGCCAACTAAGGTCCGTCTAGTCAAAGCTATGGTTTTTCTTGTGGTCATGTATAGATGTGAGAGTTGAACTGTGAAGAAGGCTGAGGGCCGAAGAATTGATGCTTTTGAACTGTGGTGTTGGAGAAGACTCTTGAGAGTCCCTTGGACTGCAAGGAGATCCAACCAGTCCATTCTGAGGGAGATCAACCCTGGGATTTCTTTGGAAGGAATGATGCTAAAGCTGAAACTCCAGTACTTTGGCCACCTCGTGGGAAGAGTTGACTCATTGGAAAAGACTCTGATGGTGGGAGGGATTGGGGGCAGGAGGAGAAGGGGACAATAGAGGATGAGATGGCTGGATGGCATCACGGACTCGATGGACGTGAGTCTGAGTGAACTCCGGGAGTTAGTGATGGACAGGGAGGCCTGGCGTGCTGCGATTCATGAGGTCGCAAAGAGGCGGACACGACTGAGCGGCTGAACTGAACTGAACCATATAAAAGAGCCTGAGAAGACACTACTATGTATCATATTGTGGGTGGGATCATGGAACAGAAAAAGGACGTAAGGGGAAAACTGAATAAACTATGGGTTTAAATTAATAACAATATATCAATGTTGGTTTATTCATTGTAACAAGCATATAACACTCTCATGTTTTTAAAAAGGGAACACTGAATGTGGGAATACAGGTACTCTTTTACTATCTTCTCAGTAATTTTGTAAATCTTAAACTATTCTAAGATTAAAAGCTTGCTATAAGAAGTGTTAACAGTCTTTTCCCATTTCACACACGTGCACACACACAAAATTAATGAACAGATTTTTCTTCCATTTTTATTAAAATTCTGCTGCAGAGGCAATGAATGAGTTAATTACCAACTCTGTTTGAGTAACAGAGTAAGAGATTTGGGTTCCACTTCTTACTGGCCATAAGATTTTGGGAAAGTCTACCTTGCTGAGCCTCAGTTCTCTCATCAGTCAAATGGGCTCATGATACCTATTTTCAGGCATGCTGGAGGAATTAAACATCATAATCTATGTTAAACACATAACACAGCACTTGACATAGAGTAAGCTCAAGAGATTGCTGCTGTTACAAGCTAGCCCGTGTGGACTGATTGATAAAACTAACGTCCTGGTAGTAAACATTTCAACAGAAAAACTCAGAACGTATAAAATCTCTATACTGGGTTCCTTATTGTGAAGGAAGGAATGACAGTTTTTCTCTTAACCCATCAAGCATCAACATCACTTCCCGAAAAATATTCAATAGGTACTTCAGGTTTAAGCAATACAATCTAATTCATAGAGAGCCAGGTTCAAGCAATACAGTCTAATTCATAGAGAGCCAACCTCTCTGGGAGAGATACGGGTTGTTTTTTATTTTTTTCTCTAATCAGCTCAGTCTGTCTCCCGGGCTCAGCCCATACTAATGGGTCTCTAGTCTTCTGGCTCTGTGGGTGCAGCCTGAAAAAGGTGCTTCCTCACCGTTCCCCGTGCCTTCTTTTTTCTGCCTCTCCTCTTGCTCCTTCACTCCCTCTTCTCCCCAAACCTCCCTCCCATGCCTATCTGCAGAAACCCATCTCTGCTTCACGGTCAAGTCCAGAGACTAAAACCCTACACCCAGCAATGACTCAGGCCCACTAGCAAGCCTCCTTATATGCTACAAAACTCAGCAGGGACATTTATAAAGCTCTCATAACAATGTGGGGAAATGTTTATGTTTTATGTTTTCATATTTAGTGAAGGCAGCTCCCCAAACTTAATATACATTGTGTTCTCTAATATCTTTAAACACGCGTGGGGATTAAAAAAAAAAAAGCTATACTAGACCTAAATGTTAACAATGGTTTTCACTGTATACCTGTTTTTACATGTTTTTCTTCATAATTTAAAAAATATTTTTCATGTTTTCTACATCATGTTACTATTATAGTCAGGGAAAAAAAGCTGTGGAGCCCACTGTAACAATTACTTCTATTTGTCTAAAACAGGGTTTACTTTTGGGGTTATGTTGTATATGCGACAGTCAAGTTGATTTTATATGATTAAATTGTTTTAAAAAAAAAAGAAAGAAAAAGAAGAAGCTCACAGGGGGTGTTCATTGTAAAAGACCTCCTCCTACTCCTTGGCCCCAGCAAGGCAGGCTGCAGAACAGGAGGAGAGAATGGTTCAGGAAGAGCCACTTCCTGAACATATACACTTCATTTCCTAGAAATATTTTACACACATATTTGTGAGGCATGGAAACTCTACATACATGATTATAAAATTCCCCATTCATAAACCTACTTCTTCAGGAAGAGCCACTTCCTGAACATATACACTTCATTTCCTAGAAATATTTTACACACATATTTGTGAGGCATGGAAACTCTACATACATGATTATAAAATTCCCCATTCATAAACCTACTTCTTATTTATATAACACATTCTGTGATGTCCCCAGAAGGGACTCCTAGGGGCCTGGCCCCAGGAACAAGAGTGAAAGCACTGCCTGGAGGTAAGACTCACCACGCTGGTTTAACACATCCATCTGAAATAGACACCACACACTGCGGGCTTCTGGCCTTTTCCGTGTTTGCTGATCCTGTGGGACCAAAACGCCCCTGAATCTAGGCAGCCTGCTAGTCCCTACAGTTTTTACGATTGTCTTTAACTTCAGCCATCTGACTTACAGCAGCAGACCTGGATCTAGACCCAGGCTACCCACTGGGCACCCCCAAATCTGTATTCTTTGTTGGGGCAGCGGTAATTATTTAACTCACCTCTGAAAGGGAGCCCTCATAAACCTTTGATATCTAAGCCAAAGTTTCATCCTAAAATATAGCTGACCCTTGAGCAAGGCAGGTTTGAATGGCAGTTTGAACTGTGCTTACTGGTAGGTTTTTTCCAACATAAATAGTACCTGTGTTTTACTACATAGATCTTTAATTAAGTGTGGGAGAAAGTCTGCATTCAATTAGAGATCCCACTATGCGGGATCCAAAGAACTAGGGCTTGAATATGGAAAAAAATGAAGGCAGGAGGAGAAGGGGTCAGCATGAGATGGCTGGATAGCATCATCGACTCAATGGACAGGAGTCTGAGCAAACTCCGGGAGACCGTGAAAGGGAAGCCTGGCGTTCAGCAGGCAGTCCACGGGGTCACAAAGAGTCGACTGAACAACGAGGGCTTGAATTCTGATTCTATCTAAATTCTTTAAGCTTCCAGCTCTTAGGTAAATCGTGTACCAATTCCTTTGTTTTCAAGACAGAGATAGAGCATGAGGGAGTTCCATTCCATGGGAAGTCAGCGCCCCTAACCCGCGCGTGGCTCGAGGGTCAAATGACCTATCTTACCTGGCTGTTGCAGTTAAACGTCTTGAATTTAGTTTCCAGTCAACGCTGCCTATTGAGTTATCCTCAGGCCCAGCGCAAAACTTCCCCGCCAGGCTGCTGGGATGGCGAGCGGCCCATAGGCCTCCGAGCGTGCGGGACTAAGGAGAGTTGTGATGAGTCTCACCTGCGGGAGGGCAGCCGCGGGCACTTGCACGTGGCGTGGGCGGAGCCACTCGCACCCTCACCCCCATCCCACTCCTTGGCAACCTGTAGCGTGCTCCGCTCGCTCCCCGCCCACCTCCCCGCGTGCTTCAGGCCCTGGCCCAGCGCTCTAGGCGAGGTTGCCTAGGGGACCGAGGGGCGAGTCCCGCCCACCTAGCTTCTCCTGCACCTGCCCACCCGCCAGCAAGTGTGGTTCCTCCAGGGGAAGATTGGATGCTTTCTGCTTGGAAATCTTGGGGATTGCGTGGCTGTAAAACGCATTTCACCAGAGAAGACAAGCCAGAGCGCGCTCATCAGCCAGTGTGGGAAACCAGTGCTGAAGAGCAGCTACGGTGCTGATGTTGAGCTAAATATCAGGGCTAAACATCAGCTAAGGGCCACGGCAGCTCAGATACAATCCTGTTCCTCCACCTTGCAGGTACCTACCAAGCCCTCCAGGGCCAGTTCCTCGCCACCTGCGCATGATGACGCCCTGCTGAGTGTCTTGCGTGGGCCTCTCAGGCCTGCATGGCCCACCTGCACTACAGATGGATTCCAGGCGAGACAGCCCCTGTGGCTGATATTCGCTCCTTCTTCCAAGAAGCAACAGGCTTCACTGGGCCTGAGAAAAGGGAGGCAAGGGCCCGCCCCGGTCCACTGTGAGGCAGGGATCTGGCATTAGCCAGCCCTCTGCATTGCTCACTTCATGGAGACCAGCAGGTCCACCTGAAGGAGGCCTTTGATCACAGTAACAGAGGAGAACTGCAATCTCCCCCAAAGTTGGCTTCCTGGGCCAGCCCTGCAGTGTGAACCTGAGACCCTACATCCCACAACTGTCTCTCGGCTCCCTGCTGCCTGGATGGCTCTTCATGTAAAGGCCATGTGCAGACACTGAGCCCTGATGCACAGGGTTCCTACTGCACATTCCCTACCCCACCCAGTGGGCACCAGTGCCCACCTCCTGGACAGTCCCAGAGCTCAGCAGGAGCCCCATGGCCACAGCCCCATCCTGCCAAAAATGGGATGGGGAACCAGCCCCGCCCCAAGAATAGCTGTGGTTGATTTTTAAACTGATGGACATTTCATCCCTGTGCAGTACTGAACACCTCACTGTACAGGCTGCCCCAGTGGGAGACAGTGGCCACCAGGCTTGCAAACATCAAACTGACTTAGAGATTAGGTTCTCAGAGGGAAGAAAGGTCAAGTCGTTTCAAGAGTACAGCCTGTGCTGACCAACCACTGTTCTTCCAGAGCCCCTGCCCTCTCAGGATTGCCCATTCCTTGAAGCTCAAAATTTGCCTTTCCATTTCAAGTACAAGGCAATAAATACTTGTATTCACATGGGAGAGAGCATTTGCTAGATCAGGAGAAAAGACAGTTACAAGGCCAACTGATTTTGCAGGAAGCATGATTTCCACCTTATTTTGTTAACTTTGGTTGTCTCGATCTCTGTTGCTTCGGGGCATAAGCTGATCACCATCTAGTCAGGAAAGCAACCTGCAGGGTTTGCAGGGACATGATCTACAAGCTGGTTGGAGCCCTGGGTTTGTAGGAACATGATATACAAGCTGGTTGGAGCCCTTGAGGCCCAGGAGAGGCAGGTTCTCTCAAAGGGGAGGGCTCTGGGGTGAAAGGAGGAAGCAAATAGTGTCTTCCTGGAAGAGCTGGGCCACATGAGACTGAGTGGGATAGTGCTAAGTGGAAGACAAAGCTGGTGAAATATCCCATGCTCAGGCCAGCAAAGGCCTGGATTTCTATGTGCAGATTTGGAATAAACAAAAGGAATAAACAAAGGATACAGAGGCTAGGAATAAGGCTGATGTGCATTCTCTGCATCTGTTCATATTAGAAACTCAACGTGAACTATGCAGAAAGCTCACATTAAAATAGAACTGGCAGTTATCCCACTGAAGACCTGAGAAGTGTTGATTCCACCTCCTCCTCTGTCTCATCTATGCTCTGAAATAATTATCTGTGGTTTGTTTTCCCAGCAGTTTGGAATACACTACCCAGAGAGCATCCGTCACCTTCCTTCTCTTGCTTGAAGACTCTAAACGGAACCCCTAACTTAGGCTCTTCAAAGCACAAAGTTAGATCTAAATCATGGAGCTCTGAAGTATCTGGAATACTTAGGATTTACATGGAACGAATATTGTAAATTATAAAATTTCAAAAGAGAAAGAAGTCAGGAGGTAAACATAAAAAGATTCCCTTCCAGCAATTCATCTGGCATGTGGACTGTCCTGGTGACTGAGGGAAGAAATGGTATAGAATCAGAGCAAGACTGGAAAATAGATTTTACCATTAGGCAGGGCCTCATTCCCCCATTCACTACACCAGCCATTAAGCTGTTCCCAGATAGAACCAGTACTGTGGTGGGCAAGTTTTTAATTCCCTGCAAACATCCAGGCTCCCCCGCCAGAGGTCAGGACACTCCAGGCGCTGTGTGGAGGCTGGTGCTGTCCCTCACCCCTGGGCACTGCCGTGTTCAGCCTCTGAACCCAGCTGTCCCAGGGCCAGGCTACTTGCTAAAGGCTAGTTGCTTCTTCCTTTACTCCAGAACCCTTCCCTTGAAGACAATCCAGGTATACGTCTTCTTGAACAGGACTTTGGAAACTCAGAAGCTGCCTAACTCTTCCATGAAGCAAGGGGAGCCTGACTTTTACTGCCCGAACCTCAGTCCTCCCTTTTCAGGATGGGGAAGGAAACCTGCCTCTCGCTCTTTCCTGATGAACTTACTGCCAAGGAAACAAGAGCTCATTCTCAAAAGGTTATCCTGCCAAAATGTTAACAGTGTGATTAGTTCTAGTTGGAGTTCCAGTTGATTCAGATTTTCTCCTTGATACTTTTCTGTAGTTTTGAACTTCCTATAGTGATTCTGTTGTCTTCTTCCTGTAAGTCAGGAAAAAAAGTACAAAAATAATAAAATTACTGTTTTAAGGATCGTTGCTGTTGTTCATTTGCTAAGTTGTATCCAACTCTTTGTGACCCCATGGACTGCAGCACTCCAAACTCCCCTGTCCTTCACTATCTCCTGGATTTTGCTCAAACTCATGTCCACTGAGTTGGTGATGCCATCCAGCTATCTCATCCCCTGCCTCCCTCTTCTCCTTTTGCCTTCATTCTTTCCCAGCATCAGGGCCTTTCCCACTGAGTTGGCTCTTCACATCAGGTGGCCAGTGTATTGGAATTTCAGTTTCAGCATCAGTCCTTCCAGTGAATATTCAGGGTTGATTTGCTCTAAGATTGACTGGTTTGATCTCCTTGCATTTCAAGGGACTCTCGAGAGTCTTCTCCAGCACCACAATTCAAAGGCTTTAAGGACTACCTCTTACAAAACCCTTCCAGATGTTTTATCCCAGGTGAGAATCAGCTACTGTGGACCACCAAGCATCTTCCCTGTGCCTCCATCCTAGCCTTTATCACTCTATATGGTCAGCACTGCCTTCTTCTTCCAATTCTCAGTGATTAGTTCAGTCACCAGCATATAGCAGGCTTTCTACTGGATATGTTAATAAGTCAATAAATGAATAAATGAATGACTGACAGATCCTGTATTACCTGCTCAACTCTGGACTTTAAAATGTTTCCTAGTCATAGATGAGTTCGTATCTATTAGTCATAGATGAGTTCATATCTATTAGTCATAGATGAGTTCAAACCTATCTATTAGTTCATATTAGGACAAAGATGATCCTTTAAGACCAAGATGGTTTTCCCAAGCTCAGGAATCCAAGAAATATTGCAGTCTTGCTGATATAGAAACCTAAAACTTGTTTGAAATACTTTTGTATTCCTGATCCAAACTCCTTGCTAATCCTGGTATTAATTAATCTTTCAAAATTATTATCTTTAATAATTAATCATACTTGGAAGTATGATAGCTTTGGGCTCTAATGGATTACAGCTAGGAAAGTTCTAATTGTCCTTACCTACTACTTAAAAAGGACAGTCATCTCCACAGCCAGGTTCCATTGACATAACATCTTTTATGGTTTGTTTCTTATTAATAGAGAACTGATGGTTCTATTACCAAACAACAAGGGTTACAGGGAAGGGCTAGTGACCATTCTAAACACTCAGCCCACTTCTCTATTGTGATTTCAGGGGTTTAAAAATGTCCTCTTGAACCCCAGCCATTCTCCATTTCTTCATTAACTCCTTGATACGGGAACAAAGCCTTCATTCCAAGATAAAGCCTACCCTATAAATTTACTTCCAAGAAAGAGACATGGCTATCAACACTGTCAAGATTTCAGCAGCATCCCCCAGACACTGAAAGGAGAGAGAGGCCCTGCAGAGACCAAGCAGGGGAGTTTGGAGAACTTAAGTCTATCCTTAATCAGTCCCAGTTTTGCCCAGAGCTTACCTAGCTTTCAGACTAGACATAGGCTATTTAATGGTAGAATCCTTGGGTTGGGATTTCTCTAAAGCCTATATAACATGGCTTCTGGTTCTCTCTCTCTGTTTACCCTATACTGTGGAGAATAAGACTGAGCAGGGTGATTAGGGACGCAGAGCTGGTAACAGCACAAATGCAAGAGGACTTGCAAAGGGGGAAGTGAGTTTTTTCTGTTTTAAGAAACCTGCTGACATAGGGAATGCTCCCATTTTTCTGCAGAAATGCTGCCTTCAGTGGACAAAATTCAACCACAATCAAGCTAATTGAATGCACAAATGTAATATTTTTCCTGGGCACCTCCAATTTAATGCTTGATGAAATCGTGTCTTTCGCATATATTTACAAAAGCTTTTCTTCATCCAGAAATGTCTGTTAAAATTGCTTATAGATGCTGAGATAGCAAATCACTCTTCTAATGTAATGAGATAAGTCATCTCTATAAACTTTGCTTGCTCAAATGTACTCGCATAAAAGAAATCAGGCTACAGGCTTTTTTCAATAAATAGAATGAACAACTAGAACTTGATGGCTATAGCATGTTCTGCCTCATTGCTAAGAGATGTTTAAAATTGCTCCCTCTCTCTCTCTCGAGCAGCGCAGTTTTCATTTTGGTAGTTGATGGAAAAAGGAGGTCAGATAAACTGATGTGGATAAGAAGTCAAAACCGTTTGTCAAAATGTGGGGAGAGGCCTGGAGATTGGAGTCATTTTAAAAACTAAAAATTGATTTAAAAGATTTCTGTCCTCAAGTCATTTTTCTTGCTAAATGTAGCCACTTTGTGAGCCTAGTTTCCTCTGCTCCAGCTATCTTTACCAATAATTTATGCCAAGGGAATTTCACCTACTGGGAAGAATTGTATGTGCGATCACTGGTGCATATCCCAGTAAGACAGGTCCGAAGATCAGAGTCCATGGTAAAGATGAGGCCTTGAGAGCTTTAGCCATCTGTTTCCTAAGATTTGTCTTCCAACTCTAATCTGGAAGCCAACAATGTGACCCAAAGGTTTAGTAGGCCATCTCACACACCCCCAGGGTCACCATATAGGGCTGCTATGTATGGCTGTTCAGGCCATGGACTGTGTAATTCCAAGGGGACATACCATTCACATAGGCTGCAATGTGAAGGGTGTCATCTGGAGCTGTGCAGTGTGACAGTCCTGTCCAGCCCCACCATGTGGGCCAGGAGAGAAAAAAATATCATATCTTCTCAGTCATAGTTTAATTAGTTTAATAAGTTATTAAATCATAGTTTAATAAGTTTAATAAGTTCCCATGGCTACACTGCATGAATTTATCTTTACCTTCTCCAAGAATACAATCAGAGTTCTTATCATCAGCTGCCAAAGTATGAAAGCCTGCCTGGTGCCCTCTTCCTTCTCTTTACAAAGTGAAATTGGGAAAAAAGTCAAATCCCCAGATGGTTCTTTACTTCAAGAAACGGTCTGGACAGTGGACTGTGGAGGACACGCTGGAATCCAGAATATGAGACCGAATTCCATGTGCCATTTCTGTTGGTTTTGAAAAACACTAGGCAGCCACCGGTCCATTCAGGGGAGACAGCAGGCAGCGTCTGGAATGGTTCTCTGGGGGCCTTCCTTTTGCCAGTCTGTCTTTTGGATTTCCTTTCACACCTGCTGGAGGATCTAGACCACCCAGGCCAGGGGCCGGGAGCGCCTGCCCAGCCCTGCCTTCTCCCTCCACTTTTCTGTCTGCTGGTGAAACGCACTGTGTGATGGGGAGAAACAAAGCCTAAATACTGCTCAGCCCCCTCCCTTCTGAGGTCAACACCAGACTGGGGGGGAGCAGAAAGTCTCCACTTCGTAGGCGGTTCTTTGAACTCTGCCCTCAAGCACATGAAAAAGTCTATTTTGGGATGAGAGGAATCAAATCTAATATGCATAGGAGACATTTGAGAAAAACCCCTATTTTTAGCCAAACTTGCATTATTCTTTTTTTTTTTTTTTTTTTTATTGAAGGATAATTGCTTTATGGGAGAAGGCAATGGCACCCCACTCCAGTACTCTTGCCTGGAAAATGCTATGGACGGAGGAGCCTGGTAGGGTGCAGTCCATGGGGTCGCTGAGTCGGACACGACTGAGTGACTTCACTTTCACTTTCATGGATTGGAGAAGGAAATGGCAACCCACCCAAGTGTTCTTGCCTGGAGAATCCCAGGGACGGGGGAGCCTGGTGGGCTGCCATCTATGGGGTCACACAGAGTCGGACACGACTGAAGTGACTTAGCAGCAATTGCTTTACAGAATTTTGTTTTCTGTCAAACCTCAACATGAATCAGCCATAGGTATACACATATCCCCTGCCTTTTGAACCTCCCTTCCATCTCCGGCCCCATTTCACCCTTCTAGGTTGATACAGAGCCTATTTGAGTTTCCTGAGCCATATAGCAAATTCCTTTTGGCTATCTATTTTATATATGGTAATGTAAATTTCCATGTTACTCTTTCTATACATCTCACCCTCTCCTCCCCTCTCCCCTTGTCCAGAAGTCTATTTTCTATGTCTGTTTCTCCACAGTTGCCCTGTAAATAGATTCTTCAGTACCATCTTTCTAGATTCTGTATATATATGTCAGAATACGATATTTATCTTTCTCTTTCTGACTCACTTCACTGTAGAATAGGTTCTAGGTTCATCTACCTCATCAGAACTGACTCAAATGCATTCCTTTTTATGGCTGAATAAGAGTTGACTCATTGGAAAAGACCCTGATGCTGGGAGGGGTTGGGGGCAGGAGGAGAAGGGGATGACAGAGGATGAGATGGCTGGATGGCATCACCAACTCAATGGACATGAGTTTGAGTGAACTCTGGGAGTTGGTGATGGTCAGGGTGGCCTGGGTTGCTGCAATTTATGGGGTCGCAAAGAGTCGGACACGACTGAGTGACTGAACTGAATATTCCATTATGTATACGTACCACAACTTCTTTATCCATTCATCTGTTGATGGACATCTAGGTTGCTTCCATGTTCTAGCTATTGTAAATAGTCCTGCAATAAACATTGGGATACATGTGTCTTTTTCAATTTTGGTTTCCTTAGGGTATATGCCTAGGAATATGATTGCTGGGTCATAAGGTGGTTTTATTCCTAGTTTTTAAGGAATCTCCATACCGTCTTCTATAGTGGCTGTATCAATTTACATTCCCAACAGTGAAAGAGAATTCCCTTTTCTCCACACTCTCTCCAGCATTTATTGTTTGTAGACTTTTTGATGATTTGATGATGGCCATTCTGACTGGTGTGAGGTGATATCTCATTGTACTTTTGATTTGCATTTCTCCAATAATGAGCAATGTTGAGCATCTTTTCATGTGTTCGTTAGCCATCTGTATGTCTTCTTTGGGGAAATGTCTGTTTAGGTCTTTTTCCCACTTTTTGATTGGGTTGTTTTTCTGGTATCGAGTTGTATGAGCTGTTTGTATATTTTAGAAATTAATCCTTTATCAGTTGTTTCATTTGTTATTATTTTCTCCCATTCTGAGGGTTGTCTTTTCACCTTGCTTATAGTTTTCTTTGCTGTGCAAAAGCTTTTAAGTTTAATCAGCTCCCACCTGTTTTACTTTTGTTTGTATTTCCATTACTCTAGGAGGTGGGTCATAGAGGATCTTGCCTTGATTTATCTAGTGTTCTGCCTATGTTTTCCTCTAAGAGTTTTATAGTTTCTGGTCTTACATTTAGGTCTTTAATCCATTTTGCATTTTTCTTTGTGCATGGTGTTAGGAAGTGTTCTAATTTCATTGTTTCACATGTAGCTGTCCAGTTTTCCCAGCACCATTTATTGAAGAGGCTGTCTTTGCCCCATTGTATATTCTTGCCTCCTTTGTCAAAAATAAGGTACCCATAGGTGCATGGGTTTATTTCTGGGCTTTCTGTCTTGTTCCATTGGTCTGTATTTCTGTTTTTGTGCCAGTACTATACTGTCCTGATGACTGTAGCTTTATAGTATAATCTGAAGTCAGGAAGGTTGATTTCTCCAGCTCCATTCTTCTTTCTCAAGACTGCTTTGGCTATTCTGGGTCTTCTGTGTTTCCATATGAATTGTGAAATTTTTTGTTCTAGCTCTGTGAAAAATGCCATTGGAAATTTCATAGGGATTGCATTGAATCTATTTCTACCATTTTATCTTCCAGCTCACTAATTCATTCTTCTGCTTCAGATATTCTGCTATTGATTCCTTCTAGAGTATTTGTAATTTCAATAATTGTGTTGTTTCTATATGTTTATTAATTCTTCTAGATCTTTGTTAATTGATTCTTGCATTTTCTCCATTTTGTTTTCAAAGTTTTTGATCATCTTTACTATCATTATTCTGAATTATTTTTCAGGTAGTTTGCCTATTTCCTCTTCATTTATTTGGACTGCTGTGTTTCTAGTTTGTTCCTTCATTCGTGTACTATTTCTCTGCCTTTTCTTTATTCTTTTTTTAACTTATTGTGTTTGAGATCTCCTTTTCCCAGGCTTCAAGGTTGAATTCTTTCTTCCTTTTGGTTTCTGCTCTCCTAAGGTTGGTCCAGTGGTTTGTTTAAGTTTCCTATAGGATGAGATTTTGCTGAACTTTTGTTTGTTTATTTGTTTTTCCTCTGATGGGCAAGGTTGAGTGAGGTGGTAATCCTATCTGCTGATGATTGGGTTTGTATTTTTGTTTTGTCTTGCACAGGGTGCTACTGGTGGTTGAGTGATGCTGGTTTTGTATTGAAGTGGTTTCCTGTGTGTTCTCACTATTTGATTCTCCCTATTTGATTCTCCCTAGGGTTAGTTCTCTGGTAATCTAGGGACTTGGAGTCAGTGCTCCCACTCCAAAGGCTCAGGGGTTTATCTCTGGTCAGGAACAAAGATTTCACAAGTGGCTTGTTATGGAATTAAATGAGATTAAAACAAATATCCAAAAACAAGAAACCAAAGATGAACCCCAGAATAATGGCAGTTCCAAAATCAGGCAAATAATAATTAAAATAATGGAATATACACATTTACACCCATGCTGCTGCTGCTGCTAAGTCGCTTCAGTCGTGTCCGACTCTGTGTGACCCCATAGACGGCAGCCCACCAGGCTCCCCCGTCCCTGGCATTCTCCAGGCAAGAACACTGGAGTGGGTTGCCATTTCCTTCTCCAATGCATGAAAGTGAAAAGTGAAAGTGAAGTCGTTACCGTGTGATTTTAATCTGCAGCTTACACAGCTGGTGGGAAGGTTTTCGGTCTTCTTCCTTAGCCATACTGCCCCTGAGTTTCAACTGTGGTTTTATTTCCTCCTCTGCATGTGGGTCGCCCACTGGGGTGTGCTTCTGAGGCTGCCCTGGAGGACTTGGGTTTGCCCCTGTGAGGGCCAGCTGTGGAGGTGGTGCAGCTGCTTGGGTTGCAGGGGTTCTGGCAGCACCAGGTACTCAGGGGGGTTGCCAGCTAGGGCAGCAGGAAATATAGTGCTCTCGAAGGGTATGGCAACCAGTATTGGCCAATACGCTCCAGTATTCTTGCCTGGGGAACCCCTCTCCCTGACAGAGAAGCCTGGCAGGCCACAGTCTACAGCGTTGCAGAGTCGGCCACAATCGAAGCAACCCTGCGTGCAAAGACAGAAGACTTTTTGCCTGTGGCAGCTGGGCCCCAGTAAAAGTTGAGCGTGAAAGTGGCACAGCTGCTTGGTTTACGGGGACCCTGGTGGCACCAACTGGGCAGGGACATGGACTGCCTTTGGCACAGGAGTTATGGCTCTATCAGTGTTTGTTTCAGCCTCTTGTAGCTGGCGATCTGGCCTCTTTGGCCAGTCTTTCTCCGCAGCTCTGCCTGTTCAGGCACTTAAAGGGTTCCCTTGCCTGGGGTCCTTCTCTGTTTTTCGGTGCATCAGGCACATAGAGGAGCCCCCAGGCTGGGATCCTACTCTGTGGATCGGAGCAGCAGGCACTTAGAGGGGCACCCTGGGTGGGGGCCTACTCTGTAGTTTAGTGCCTCCGGCACTTGCTGGGCCAGGCTCTCCATTGTTTAGCTGCCAATGCTGGCCTGTGGGGGAGAGAGGCTATGGTCATGGCTCCGCCCCCTATGCTGGACTCAGTGGTGTCGCCTTGCTTCCATGGCTGCTGGGCTTTCCTCCACAGGCATTTCCCCCCACAATCTCTTCCCTCACATCCCCCCGATCTGTCTCTTCACAGTCAACAGCAGCCCTCACCCTGGGATTGCTCCACAATCCCTAAACTCCAGCTCCTACCCGCTGCACCTTCCAGGGGACCAGCGTTCCTGTCTGGGGTATACATGGCTGCGCCAAGGACTGTCTGATTCTCATTCCATTTAGGGTGGCACAGATCAGTTGTTTCCATTTAGGGTGGCACAGATCAGTTGTTTCCATTTAGGGTGGCACAGATCAGTTGTTTCCATTTAGGGTGGCACAGATCAGTTGTTTCACTCTCAGCCTTAAATGTTTTTCCTCTGCCTCAGACAATTGCCCTGATGTGGGGATTGGACCCCTGCTTCAGTTCCCAAACTCGTCGAGAGCAGGTCCAGTCCCACTAACACTCACTCCTGTTTTTCCCCTGGTTCCTTCGTCCTACCAACGGACGTGGTTCTATATATTCTTTTCCACTAGTCAGGTACTCCTGTTCACTCTCAAGTGGTATTCTGCATGCATTTCTGTGTCTGAAGGTGTATTTCTGATGTATCCATGGAGAGAGATGTACTCCAGGTCCACCTACCCCTCTGCCATCTTGTTCTCCCCCCTAACTTGCATTTTAAAGAATATTTCATTGGATTTACAGGCACTTCACGGACCACTTAGGGACTCAAAGAGTTCTGTTCCATCTGAGTTTCTACCTAAAGTTTGCCAAAGGTCAGAACAGCAAATCAGTCAGCTCACAGATGTCTCATCATGTGCTTAATGTGGTATTGTTTTCCTCAGATCTGAAAGCTGAAAAGTGGGTCAGAGGTTCTCCAGATTCCCCTCTCTGTCCAACCAGCCCATTTCACACTTGCATTTCCATTACTGCCTAGACCCTGCAGGCCACCAAGTGCATTGGACATTAGCCAGAAGTCAAGAATTAGCAACTGCCAGAGCATCCTCTACAAACAGGAAATGTAAGAATTTAGGGATAGTTATCAACACTGCCCCAGCCCACCCCCAGCTGAGGGGAGATACCTGTATGGGCAAGCTGTCCGCAGGGTCCCGGGCTAGAAGCCTAAGAACAGCGTCTTCACCTGGCGAATGGAGACAGATACATCAATACACATACCTGTTTAGCTTGTAGCCTAGCCAATCCATGAAAGGAAGGACCAGAGACCATGCGACTCTAGGAAGGCACCTGGCTGGTTGGGAGGAGAGTAAGAGGGAGACGTAATTCTCACTGCCCTGACCCTTTGTGCCTTTTGAAATGTGAACCAGGTGTAAGGATCAACTCTCCTCCACGATCAAGACCATGTGAGGTGTGTGGAGAGCTTCCTGCCAGCTGCAACACTCTCCCTTAGATTTCAGGGTGAGGTTGAAATGTTTCCTTCTCTGGGTCATCCTTCTCAATCCTCCCAGGCAAAACCGCTTTCTTCTCGGTGCACCTGTCCACTTGTGTTACACTGCCTGGACAAGAATGCTGTAGCCTGACTCACTGACATGTGAGTCCTCGAGGTTGGGACAGGATGGTGTTTATTCCTCTGACTCTTACGGGAACATTTGCAGTATCTGCTGAACACACCATCCCACCCCTTTTCCCAGTTTGAGGCCCCTGCAGATGCTGGTTTTCACCTGTATAAAGATAAGCAGAGATGAAGGGGTCATTCTGGGATTTCCCCCAAAGAAACTTCTCTGTTTATCCCTTAGGTAAACAGAAATGCCTAATACAATCTTTTGCTTATAATGAAAGGTACACCCAGTCCACTTTTGATATACCTCCTGTGCAGTTCCAATACACGAGGTGCTAACCACATATGGACACTGATTATTTGAAATGTTGATAGCATGACTGAGGAATTAACATTTTAAATTATTTCATTTAAATAAAAAATATAAATGTCAACAGCCACATCTGGATAGTAGCTACCATATTGGACAGCTCCTTTCAAGAGCTTTCTTCCTCGAGGGGACAGCCTTACCAGCTGAACAAGACAACCCTGAAGCATGTCTTGATTTTGAAACAATTAATTGAGAGCAAGGTCCACAAGTACCTGTTCCTACAGTAAAAATTCAGTTTATTCATCTGTTTATGACACAGTACTCGAGAGGCAAAGTGTTTCACATCATAGACTTCACTTCCAAATCCTTGGAATGTTCATTTCTTTGGCTATAGAGAGGGACTAGCCGGGAAAGCCAGGTAATGCATAGGAAACTAAACTAACAAAAGAGCGGGTGGGGTGGGCAGCGCTAATGTCATCCTCCCGGGGATGGGCACAGGGGGCTGTTAGCCGCAAGCTGACTGTGGAGAACTGTTAGCTGGAGCACGGAGCAGCCGTCCCAGATGCTTGCGCCGTCGCGGGGCTTCAGTCATCCCCACCACACAGGTACAGCAGCGCTTTCTGGTAGTCGCCCTTGGTGTCTTGCTACAAATGGCCGAGAAAAAAAGAAATTCTAGGTCAGGAGACAGATCCAAATTCTGCAGGAACAGAGAAGCAGGCCCACGGCACATGGAGGCCCTGTGGGACCTGCCCAGACGCCCCCACACCATCAAAGGATCCTCAGAGAGTGGTCCAGGGGGATTACTGCCACAAGCGTAGAAAACAGGGGGCTCTGGGGATTAACATGGTACATGACCAGAGGACAGAACCTGGTCTGCTCCTCCTGCACTGAGGTCTGGCAGACACCACCCTCTTTCTCCCTGGCCTGCACCCTTCCAGAGAAGACACACGAGGCCCCTTCCTGTCTCTCCGTGTTGTTTTGCGGACTTTTAACGTCACGTGGGAAGAAGCTGATAGATTAAGGAAGTAATCACTTAGAGTCTAAATGGCCCCAGAATTTTAATCATATGCTCTATGAAACCTAGTTGTAGTGAACTCAGCTCTGAATTCATCCCTGGTGACCAGTGACATGCCTTTGACATTTTCAGGAACTTTCAGAAAAAGGGGTTTACAACATACGTCTGAACTAGACACAGTGGGAGGGACCACGGTGACTGCAATCAGTGCTTATAAAAGGATGCTCCATTCCTCCAAAACAGGGACAGGCTAAACCAGGGGAAGAGACGGGGGTTCTGAGTGAGGAAATGTAGCCCAGGCTGATCACAGAGGAGTTTTAAGAAATGCAAATATAATAAAATGCAGTTTGAATTGACTGAAGTCTTTTCAGGATGTTAGCAAGTCTTACAGGATCACTGTCATGAACACCAACTATCACTGTAGAATAGGTGTGGGAAATATAAAATATTTGCCTGATTCTTTAACTTTCCAGGACACATTGTAATAGCACTTTGAGAATAAACCCCTGATATTTAATGAGTAGCATCTCTTCCCTGGGGAGTTTGGAAACGGAAAATCACCATTTTGCCATTGTTCTGACAGACACCCGCCTGGGACCCCCAACCCTCTGATGGCCAGGTGGGGCCTTACCTGAATGTAGTAGTACAGGGACTTGCCGTACTTTTTCTTGAATTCAGATCTAATTTTCAACATGTCCACTTCACTGCGTGAGACCATGATTCTAATCAGGACCTTGTCGCGAGTGCCCTTGCCCTGAAAATCAAATTCATACTCCAAGTTACAACTCACTGACAATGTTAATCATTAAAAAGGAGTCTAGCGGGGACTTGGTGATCCAGGGGGTAAGACGCCAAGTTCCCAACTCAGGGGGCAGGGGTTCAATCCCTGATTGGGGAACTAAGATCCTGCCTGCTGCACAGAAAAAAAAAATAGTAATAAAAAAAAAGTCTAGTCGGTTCTCTTGCACATGGAACTGACCTGGGTTCTTGATGCTGCCCTAAGAGATTACAATGATAACAGTGAAACTGCTCCCTAAAGAATAAGGAGCATCTTGGAATTCCAAACACACCAGTGGCACAAACCCCTCCACACCATGCATTTAACAATCGTGAACTGAGCACTAACTACTGCAAGGCTCAGAGTTAAAGCATGCGAGTTCACCCATGTAACACAAAGCTCCTGGCTCTTGGGGGCTCGGGGAGCACACGTAACCTCGTTTACCACAGGTCTGTGCCATCATGAATGGTACAAACAATAAGGACCACTGAGCTTACTTCCAGAACCTCACACCAGAGAAAAGGTCAAATGTGACATGGAACCTAAGGGGAAAGGGAAGAGAGGCTGTGTGGATAAGAGGGTGGCCCAGGAAGAGGCGGCAAGGGCTCGAAGCCGGAAAGCACGAGGCACACGTGACAAGTGGGAAAGGGGATGGGACTGTGGGAAGAGATGGCCACTGAAGGGCAAACTGCAGGGCTGGCTTTGGACTCACACAGACCCAAGTTCAAGTCCGGCTATGCAACCTCAAGCAAGCTGAAAGCTTTCCAAGCTCCAATCTCCTCCTCTAGAAAGAAGATGGCCACACAAGCCCCATAGGTCTTTCAGTAATGATTTACGATGAGGTCAGCCGCACAATGCCTATGGCACGGTGGTTGCTCAATAGCCTCTCTCTTCCCTGCCCACCCTCACTCTGGGGCACCAGCGGGGAATCACTGCGAAAGCTGAGCAGGAATCTAACGTGATCGCCATCTGGCATTTTCCGACCCGTGGCACTTTGTTTTCTGCCTGTCCACAAAAATGCACTGAAATAGCTGGGAGAAGCCGAAGACGGAGAACCACTGGACTGCGGCTTCCCTCTGACAGGTGCAAGCGCAGCTCAGCAGTGCGGCCACCTAGACAATGGGGTCTCTCCCGCCATCCGTTAGTTACGGAGACTTAGTCTGGGCCACAAAGAAAGGAAAGCCTGGTGTGGAAACATGGGCCTCTCGGCAGGCTGCTCTTACCTTCATGGAGTCATACAGTCTGTCAGCAAAATACAGGGGCTTGTTCTGAATGCACTGGACTGCGGGAAGGAGAAAAGGGTCAGCAAATGGGCTGCACAAAGGGAAATGCTCAGGGAAAACCGGGGACCCTCTAAAGCCCCAAGTGCTTTCAAATCAGGGGAGTCTGAGGGCCACAGAAACTGACACATATGTGTGCTGACCCCAAGGACAGAGCCCTTTCCCTGGTTATCTTGCTCTGCCTGGGCAGCTCCCCATCCTACCAACATAACCCCTTCTTCAGTCCCACATCTTAAATTCATATGGTAAAGATTATGAAACTACCTACAACATGGGAAGAAGTCACATTTCACAAAGCCACTTGAATTATCAGATGGTCATTCGTTACTTCTCTGCTTCAGCACAGTGGACTGAAAGCTGATGTTCACTAGGAAGGGGCAGTGGCGGGGGCGGGGTGTGTGTGTGTGTGTGCGCATGCACTTGCTTACCCAGATTCAGAAAGGCGTTTTCCAGGTCTCCTTTGACCTCCTTCTTGATGCTCTCCAGCATGTCATAAGGACTGTAGCTCTTGTACCTTTCAAATACTAAAGAAAAGCAACAAACAATTATTATAACAGAGCCACAAAGAGAGCTGTTAATGGTCACCCACAGAGTTGCACATCACACACACGCGGATGATCACAACATTCTGGGGGTTAGGGACTGCCTTGTGAATCAGGGCCTACGGTGCACCAGTTGCCCTGGGGCAGCCCTCCCATGCATCTGTCCTGAATGGCACAGCCCAGGGCATGTATTTTGACCATCTTCATCTCTATAGAGTGGAACCCATTTTATCTAAGCTACAAGAACCAGTACATAGCACCCAGCCAAGTCCATTATTTAAAAAAATGTGGCCAGAGAAAATGACCTAGACAAGAAGAGGCAGCCCACCAATCAGGCACCAAACATGGAAAATATTTAGGGGAAAAAAAAAAGCATCCAAAATGGGAGAGAAGGTTGAATGGATTTGGCGAGGAAAAATGCGTGAGATCACAGGGTACAGAGTGGAGAATGAACTCTGTTCTGGCAGACACGAGCCCCAACACAGACACCCGCTGGCAATGACCCATCTGGGAGGGCCCTTCATTCGGGCCCTGGGACTCTAAGACCTCCCCAGAGCAGCACCCACCTTTCTGGAGGTGGCACACGCTCCGCTCGGTCATGATGCTGATCCACTTGGGAACATCAGTTCCTTTCCTCTTCACACCAGCATCATAGAGATCCTATGAGCACAACCAGCCAGGAAAAGTTAACCCCACAATCCAGAAGCAAGGTCATTAAAAACACAGCACGCAAAAAAAAAAAAAAAAAAATCTATGCGTTCAAAATGCCAAGTGAGAGAGGATGGCACTGCAGGCACAGGAAAAATGAGCTATTTTCTTGATCAGTGTCAAAGTCTTGATTAAGTGCAGTCTTCTCGAGGCACAGACATGCAGTATGAAACTAGGTTGTTTGTGAGGGTGATGCTGAACCAGTCTTCCCTGAACGCCAAGGGAAGAACCAAGAGCTTCTACTCATCCGCAGAAGGATAAGCCAATGCTCAGCAGAAGAATAAGCCAATGCTCAGCAGAAGGATAAGCCAATGCTCAGCAGAAGGATACGCCAATGCTCAGCAGGATAAGCCAATGCTCACTAGTGCCTCCAGCTCGCCTCCACATGGCCCTTCCATCTACTGAAGACAGCTGCAGGTCAGGTGCCCACCCTGGGCTTCTTAGAGACTGAGAAAATGATGTAGCTGGGAAAAAAAGCTGCTTCAACCACATTCTCAGTTTCTAGAAAATTTAGGGGCGACAAGGAATGCTAAGAATGTCAAGGAATGAGGGAGAAAGGCTTACGCAGGAGCCAATACTCATTGAGTGACCGTCCACTATCTGGGTGCTGCAAAGCGTAACTTCCATTTCTTTATTAAAAAGCTTTGTCTACCTTCTGCTAAAAGTGCTGTGTGAAATATACTGAATTTTAAAACTAAAACGAATTAAAATTAACCTTGTTCTTCAGCTCCTCTGAAATACACTGAGACATCTGTCGACCCTCTGGGAAAGGCAGGCAGTGCACAGTGATCTGAATTAGCTTCCCAACTAGTTCTCAGTGATCATGGGATGAGAAGCAGCAGGAGTTCCATTTGGCCAGAAAGGAAGGAAGGACCTCTGCCTCCCTCGCCTTCGCCCCCACCACCCGGGGCAGTGAGCCCCCCGCCCCTGGCCACGCCTCTGCCACCTCCTTCCACTGCTGTGTGTGGTATACTGTATTAGGGTTCATTTGCAGCAACTGCACACCAGTGCACGCAGCTGTAGCACGCCCTGCGGAAACTGGTTCCTCCATACAAGCAAAGCTTGAATGAGCAAATGTGACTCAGGTGCTGATCCTGGAACTGACACCGACATTAGAAGGTCGTATAACTATGGCTCCCAGAAAGTGCAAATGAAGCCCACAGGTTCTTTGACGTTTCTCCCTCCCAAACATGGAGCCGACCTCCTCTTCCGCTATCTGGAGGCTAGACCTAGGGACTTGCCTCTGATAAACAGAGTGTGGCAGAAGTGACAGTGTGGGGCTCTTGAGGTCACATCCTAAGTGGCACCTAGCTTCCTCCTGACACTGTCTCTCTCGGATTACTCCCTCTGGGAGAGCCTGCTGTCACACTCAGCCCCTTAGCGAGGCCCACGTGGAAAGGCACTAAGGCCTCCTGTCAACAGCCACGTGGGTGGGTCATCCGGGCAGCCTCCTGACACAGTCAGGCCCTCAGAGGATGCAGCCCTGGTCAACAATTTGTCTGCAACCTCATAAGAAGCCCTGAGCCAGAACCACCCAGCCAAGCCACTTCCCAGTGCCTGACCCACAGACACTGAGGGGTAATACATGCTTGTGGTTCTAAGCCACTGAGTTTCGACGTAATTTGTTACGCAGGACAGATGACTACAAAGACTATCCAGAGACTAGGAAACAAAACATCAAACCAAGAAGCTTGGCACTGACCCTGGCATCCTGGTCTATCAGTTCATAATCAATGACAGAGCCATCCTCTGCTCTCCGACCCTGAAAGAAAAAAAGAGAGAAAGAACATCAAATGTATATCTTTGTACATTTTAAAACTGAAAATGTTGATTTCTCCCCAACTCATGTAAGCCACTATTTACTGAATGGACACCCTCTGAAAATTATTCTTCACTTAAAAGTCTAGGCAAGACCAAGGATTGCTACAATAATTGAGGCAGTGAAGTGAGGGGCTGTACCCTCTGTGGTACCCATTCCTGGGCTAAGCACCTTACAGAATCCACCCTCTGTCCACCCCCCGAAAAGGTAATGATATTTAAAATCCTTCCCTCAGAGAGCATACGATCCAGAAAGAGAAATAAGGATGGGATAAATGGTAAAGCCAAGTATCTGTGGCTCTAAGTAGATGTGAAATTCACAGAAGGAAGAAATCCATCAAGTAGTATCATTCAGCAAAGTCTATGGACAACGGGGTACAGCTGAGGTAAACCCAAAGGATGTGTCAGATAAGGGTGGTCAGGGGAACAGGAGAAAGCCCCTCCACACAAGAGGAAAGTCTCAGAGGAGTGAGGTGAGCAGGGGAAAAGACTGGGGAGGAAGACTAAGGGAGGGCCAGGGTACAGAGGATGCCCGAAGGCAGCTGAGAGTTTGTATGTGATACAGCAGAAATGAGTTCTGATCAGGGTACGAGTAAAACGGTACAAGCGGATTTCAAAATGATGGGTAGGTGGCCATACTCAGGGCAGGTGGTAGAGAAGGGAGCTGGGGAGGGTGGAATGGAGGTGTGGGTGGCTAGGATGGAGTGTGCCCACTTGTCTTCAGGGTTCCTGGATGAAATTCCTCTTCCCTTGCAGCGCTCAGAGTCATTAAACTGCACGTGGGTCAGAACTCAGAAGGGAAGTGCCTTTCAGCTACATTAATGTGTTAACTTTGGCAAACAAGCAAAGACCTTCTCCCCAGACAAACCACTACCTGGGCAAACCATCCCTTAAGAAATGATAACAGGTGAAAGAAACAAGAGGGTCACTTCCCACTGGGTCCTATGTGACAACAGAGAGAGGCAAAATGACTTTCCTCGAGTCACAAGGCTGGCACAGAAATCCAGGCCAGGAGCTAAGAGCTGCCTCTTCCTCCTCTGGCCCCAAAGTCCACCTGACCATACGGTTTTGCAGGATAAGAAATCCTATTATACAAAAATGACAACTCTGCAGTTGACAGTGCAAAACCACTGTCAAAATACAGCTGGAATTTCTGATCCAGGCCCAGAGGACTGAGTTAATTCGCTCCCAAGTATAAAATGAGGTATGCAGCTTGCTTTGGGAGGAAGCAAGAACAAAGAAATGAGCTAGAAACTAACCTTTGCGAGGGCAACCATCAGCTTGCGGAAGTCGCCAGATGTGTCGGAAACAATGTCCTTCTCCAGATCCGTCTTGTACACTTGGAAAACAACACATCTGGTTTAACACTTCCTACCTACGCAGCCAGCCACCCCACCCATCCCCTGCCCACTAAGCCTCTGAAAAGCAGAAATCTGTGGCAGCGTGGATGTACCCCTAAAAATGAGGGTGGATTCTCAAGAAGGAATTTTACCCTCATAAAATCAGAACTAGTATTATTATATTATTATCGGTGACAAGTGATACACAGAGCAGGATTAGACAGGGAATCCTCAAGCTCACCTATGATCAGGGACCTCCTGTCTAGCTAAATACTATTTCCCAAACTTCTTGATTCTACTTATTTAGAACATCAAAAAGTTTGGAGGACTACACACACACACACACACACACACACACACACACACAGTTGTGCTTTATATCTACTGACTGAGAAAATGCACAATGGCAAAAAACTAGTAAGAATTAAAGGGTACTTTTGAATGAATTTGTATTTTACTACTCAAAATAACACCTATGTTGAAATGAAGTACCACACATCAGGTACACTGCATCATTTACCCCACCTCTGGCCTCCTATACTGCTTGGTACACATGGGTTCTGCTGTCTCTTGAAACAATGATCCACAGTCAAGTCTGGGAATCGCCTCAGCAGACACTGGACAGCACTCAGTACATGAAATCCAGGGGGATACTTTCTACTTCTCCCCATCAGATCTCTTTTGTTTCATGGTCTCTGCTTTCCCTCCCGTATATCCTTCTGAACTAGTTCTAGGGGGATGTAGTCACAAAGCCCAGGCCACCAGGAGATGGAGGAGAGTGACCTGGTCACAGCAAACCCCTGGACAGTCCAGATGGCAGGTGTTTCTACACACGGAATCCAGGGATCCTATCCTGAACACCAGACGAGGGCGCCAGGATAGTGGTCCCAGAAACAAGGTGGAGTGGCGCACCATGGACCTGGGGCTACTCACTTTCCTTGTAGACTCTGTTGATCTCCTGCAGCTCCTGGTTGGTCCTTGAGCAGATGATCTCAATGAGAGAGTCCTCATCAGTCCCCAGCCCCTGGGAACCAGGCAGCACAGACATTAGCAGGGAAACCCCTCCTGGCCACTAGCCCACTTCTCTGAACTCAATCAGGTAAACTGCACACACGGGTTCGGTCTACAGTGCGCCCGTTTCTGCATTCCTCCTGAGGGATCTGTACTGAGTCCTTGGCACAAGATAATGTTATACTCTATTCCTTAAAAAAAAAAAAAAAAGCTTTACTAGAATAAAGGACAGTTTAACTGGCATGTTTTTTTTTTAGCTCAACTATATGTATATACACATATATATATATATATTTCCCCACTATATATAAACATATAGTGAAATGGGAAGAGACAGTAATGGAATACACCAAAATGTTAGAATACAGCCCTTTTTGGCAACGGGTTTATAAAATGAATAACTTCATCTTCTCTTTATGTTTCTTTATTTTTCAACTCCTCTAATAATCAGCCATTATTTTCATAGATAATTTATTATAAAATTCTGCTCATTAATTTAAAATAAAGGAATATAGAGATTTTGAGCTGTTGTTGGCAGCCAGCATTGTTAGATTGAAATAAGTCTTTTACGAGGGAAAGGTATAGATAAGATAAAATTTTTAGCTTTACCTCTTTGAAATGTAAAACTGGGTTAATGTTAAAAATTTCATTCTTGTACTTCCATTTTTGCTTGATTACTATGCACTCTTCAGGCATTTTAGAGAAGCAAAAGGAAATAATGAAGTGCCAAATAAACCTAGACACCAACAGTTTATTAAGGAATGAGAATTTGATGGGTGATGTATTCAAATTTAATATATACACTTTTGAGCTGGCGTGCCAGATAGCTTGAAAGGACTCAATGAAACATGTATTTCAAAGCTGGCTTCATGATCAAAGTCAAGATTTAATAATCAGGATTCTCTAATACTCATCTTTCCGAATATGGAAATATCACTTTGAACTAAGCAGAATTACAACTGTTTAAAATGTAAATCAATTATAAGGTGTTAATACAATAAGAAACTTACTTATCCACATGAGAAGTGTGTCAGCTATTAATTAAACTTATTAGAGTTTATATGCCCCTGAAAAAGTAGTTTGTATAATATGAGCTAAGCCTCAGGTTAATAGTTAATTCTGAATTTTATTCCTCAATCTAATCTATGAGCCAAGGCCTCTTCTCCCAGAGTTTTTAATCATGATTTGTAGAGGTGCTTGCAAAACCAAAATTCCTTCCCTTAGCAAAAGATCTACACAACATTCTATATAAATATTATACAGAGACTACCAAGCATCTTCAGATATTTTAAGGGGCAGTTTGTCAATCTCGAGGTTGTAAATATAGTCTAAAAAACAACTCATGCATTGGAAGAAATGTTATTTCTTAACATTGTTGAAATATAAAATAGGTACAGCAACATAGATTTGTTTTCTTGCATCACTGATATGCCCATTTTAATACAGGAAAATTCTGAGTGTTTTTTCTCTATATTTAAAAGTGACCTTGGCAATTTCAAACTTGGCCCAAGCTCTCCACAGACTGTCCACAGTTCCCATCACAAGGGCAATGTCTACGGTAACATATGGCAGATACTGCCAGTGGTATTGCCAGAAGTCAAAACAGATTTTTTTTTAAGCATTGTTCAGTTAATGTCACTCGGAGCTTTATGGATTTCAGAAGGGTACTCAGCTGTGATAGCTAATGGATGAGCTGGCCCAAGGTCAAAGATCCAGCAGTCAAAGCACGTTTCACTGGACCCAGTTACAGAGATTACAGTGGCGATGGACAGCTCTTACAGGTCTGTTTCAGGTCACTAATACCTAATAACAGACACAAGTAAAATTGCACAAATCACAACTAAATGAATTCTTGAAGAAAATAAGATAGACTGATCTGAAGTGATGATGGTGAGAAGAAACCCAGGAGAGGCTGGTTCATCCACGGCTCCAAAGGTCCCAAGACTGAGTGTTTTCAGGGTTCTTTTTATCACGCAGGATCTTTAGGTGTTGTTGACATCTTATCATTCTTAATTATACCTTCCCTCCAACAGTCTACTTAGATAACTCAGAGCCAGTCTGCTCAAAAAAACTGAGCACAGCTTAGACTTAAGCCGGAAAACTGATTTCAGAGCAACTAGCAGCCCTGAGCTATCAACTTCTGGGCCCTGGAAATGGCTAGCTGGGAAGCTGCCTCCCTTTCGAAGTGTTCTGTGGGAGAAGCGATGACAACTGAACTGTAACATTAGCTAGTGACAGGCTTACAGGTCTGTCTCTCCGTTAATTCAGAAATGGTGGCATCACAGAAAACACACTCGGGCTTAGAATGAAACATCAGAACTGCAGCTTTTCCCTCTATACTGAGGCTTTACCCAGCTTTACCAGCAGAGGGCAGTGACACATTATTCAAAGTGTCACAGGCACCTTATGAGACGGATTCTATGCTTTGCTATAACATGCGTTTATGTTTCTGTATCTATTACATTTATGTGATGATTTAGGTACACATAAAATACAGGGGCACTTGCAACCTGGAATTTTTACTATCTACTTTAACCTTAAAATCCATGTTCAAAATAACTGCAAAAATACAAACAACACTCAGTAGTATGTGCTTTGAAAACATAGGAACCATTCACGATCTGAAATCACCCTTAATATCCACAGTGATATTCTGATTTTGCCTGAAATCTGAATCAAACAATGGGACCGGCAAGGAGAAGGTCAGAAGAAGAAACAACCAAAAGAGCATCAGCAGATTTCTGTTAAGCTTCACTTAACAAAAGCTATGAGTTTTACTTTTGCCTTAATGTCATAACAAATCTTTTTAAGGAGGAAGTGTAATCAAGGAAGTAGTTTTTCCAAATGGTATTCCAATTGCCCAGGTGCCAAGCAGTAGCAGCTGGTAACTGACTTCTCTGCATCATGAAATTTCTTTACAGTCTTAAAAAAAGTAATTGAAATATTTTTGGTACAAATCCTGAGACTTAAAGCTTCAGTTCATTCCCCCAAAATGACTCCAAATGAGAATTCAACAAAACTGAAAATCACCTAATTATACTCAGAAAGCTGTAATTCACAAATATTAATGGCAGATTTGACAGAGATTGCATTTTACACATGTTTACCTTCATGGACGCTTTCAGCTCGGAAGCATCATACTGAGCAGGTGTTTTCAATAGGCCCAAAATCACTGTCTCCAGGTGGCCGGACAAGGCTGACTTCAGTGCTGATGCAAGTTCCTTCAGAAAAACAGGCGAGAACATGGAAAAGTTGGTTAGTAACTGATAGTCCCTTTAAAACTAATAAGACAAAAATAGAGGCCTGTGTTTGTAAAGCAGGTTGTGATTCTTTGACAACTCCGGGGTGTTGGGTCAAAGTATTCTTCAACTGCATTCCCTTTGGCCAGACCCAAAGGTCAGAAACTGGAAGATCAGACCTTGCTCTGATAAAATCCAAGCTGATTTTGCCTTCTCCCCCATAAATAAAATGAAACCAGAGCAGCACACAAAGCCTCAAAAAGCTATGAGTGAATGCCTTTCACAACTTGCTTACACTCCCCCGTGATTCAGCCTACAGAGGGCAAGGCCCTTTCCAGGGTCAAGGGCCTTGCTAAGAAGGAGGTGGTCAGAGTGGGGAGCTGCCAGGGAAGCAGAGCCCTCAAGGCCTGTTGATAACTTCCTGTAAAAGACTTTGTGCAACTATGCCAGAGGTGGTTCCAGAAAGTCTCCAGTTGAAACCAGAGGCCACCATGTGGCTGGAAGTAGGTCATGAAGTTTTCCTATGCAAAACACTTCACCTATTGAGAGAAACTCTGTTTTCCATGCCAAGTTGGAATGGTGTTGACAGAGGTAGTGAGGATAAAGTCCCCCCATTCACTCCTTAACTTCCCCATTGTGTACTGTTTCTTGAAGGTTCCACTGTCACCATAAAAAATCCACTGACTGATTTCAAGTCAGAGGCCTGAGTCAGCAACACATATGCAAACATAATCCAATTCCATGTGGCTTTTACAGATGTTTCCTCAGGGATTATACTTCCTACAAACCATGAGCACTGAGTGATGGCTGAACTCTCTTGTTACAATAATTTTTCTTCTTTCTTTTCACTTTTTCCCTCTTCTTCTGTCCCTTCTTTCTTCCCCCCCTGCTCTCCAGCAGCACCCATGGCATCTATGATGTTTAGCCTCTACAGGTGTGTGCAGGCTTTAAGAGGTGATGTGCAGCCTGCTTCAGAGAATCTTCTCAAATCATTCACAAATGTCGAGAACTGAGATGGGTCTTAGAGGTAGTCTGGACCAACTCTTTCATCACCTACTTTCTCCGGCTTCCCTAAGTCCTAGTAACACCTAGCACTTAGGAGGGGACTTTCAAAGCTACTCCTTCCAATTATAGCACCAATTTTCCAACTTGGAACTTTGAGGTTAGGTAATTCCAAATTTAGTCTACCCTTGACACTTCCCTCCATCCATTCTCTGTTCAGATTTTAAATAGCATCTGGGCACCTACTGACTTCTTCCACTTCTATAATAAACTTCTCATGGGCGGTCAACTTCCTGCTTCTCACACTGTTAAGCACAGGGCTTTGCACTCTGCAGAAACTCCAGATGTTTGACGAATAAAATACGACCATTCCTTTATATAGAGAAACCTGGCATCTGCTTGAACATGAAAGAAACATTAAAATCAATCCTCTGTCCCAGCGCCTGTCTACTTGTACTAGCTGGGCCCATGCTTGCCTCTTACCCAGGCAGCCTTGGTCCCTATTGTTAAAGACTCTACAATACAGGGCTTTTCCCATTATTATGTAAACAATAAGGTTCTGCTTTGAGGATTTCCTTCAGAAAGTATCTCAAGGGACTTCCCTGATGGTCCAGTGGTTAAGACTCCATGCTCCCAATGTGGGGGGGCACAGGTTCGGGGAACTAAGATCCCACATGCCGCACAGTGCGGGCAAAATAAAACAAAAATAAGTGTGCAGAAAGTTATCTTAAGTATTTTATGTATCTCACTTTAAAATATAACAACTTTCCTTAGTCTGACAGACATCAAGAATCAGTAGGACAGTGAGCTGACCCCAGCCCACAGCAAAGCCTGTGAGGTCACCAAATCCAGCATGATTCTGCAGTATCTTCCCTCCAGCAGGGTATGCAAGAGCTTGGTTCTCCATCTATCTCATCTGAAATTGAGATCCAGGCTTCTATGATTCAATGTACACTTGTGTGTCCACATCCAGCTGTGTTCAAAGACCACGCCCTGTAAGTGACAGCTGAAGGAGCAATTGCAGGCATTTTGTCCAAAGAGGTGGGCCTTCAGCTCCAACTGAACTCAGTTCTACCAGCTCACAGATCCTTTTGGGAAAGTAAAGAAATAAATACTCCCTTCCATGCCTCACTACAGTAGGTTAGTAAAAGTTTAGCTGGAAGAGGAGCTTTATTGCATATGAGAGGAAAGAAACCACATGCTTTCCTATTTATGTCCTTTCCAACTGTTTGAGAGGTTGGGCCTGGGCTTGACCTGCAACTCCCTGGACCCTGGGGGTCATGCCACTCCAAGTGTAGAAACATCTTTTCTAGAATCCTTCCAGCTTACCTCCACTGTGATTACCATCTTTTCTAGAATCCTTTCAGCTCACCTCCACTGTGACTATGAGTGAAAACTATAAAACGGAAGCTGCGGGAAGCCATGCTTACGGCACCATCCAAGAATAAATCAAACGCCTTTAATAGCAAGAAGTTAAAAATAAAGCAGCTTGTCCTTAAAAATAAAATTTCCTAACACCGCGAAAAAATAAAGGATGAACAAGTGCTAGGCTGATCCTTAACCGCTAGTGGACAAGCAAGTGAAAGAAACCAGAGAAGACCCTTTCAGCAATGGCAGCATGGCACCTTGAAGATGGCCTGGAGACCAAATAAACTACACTAACTAAACCCTGGTGGTTCCAGAGGTCTTAAGAACACAAGTGAATTTTTTTTTTACTTTAATGAGAGGTGCATGTCAGGATCAATACTCAGTAGAGGTTAGTGTCCTAAGATTAAATTAAAAACGCTTTATCAAGAGCCAGCAGAAACTCATGAAGATGAAATGAGTGGCTACATTGAAATGAGAGAAGCGCATGCCCAGCACAAAGTAAGCATTCAGTAAATGATACCTGCTGCTGTTGTTCCCCAGCCTTTCTATTTCTATTTCCAGAACTGCTGCCTCTACGTGCTCTGGCTTGGAAGAGGTTGTGGTCTTTATGAATGACCTCCAAGCATCCCAGGGGCCACACCTGTGTGAGCTGTGACTCTTACAAGGATGGAAGGGGGAAACCTCGGATCCCCTAGGGTTCCAGAAGGCGCTTGCTGGTAAGAGAATTCATGAAACGAAAAACTAACGGCTGAGGACCTGAAATTCAACAAGCAGTGCCCTACAGTCCTGAACCTGCTGTACCTTCTTGGTCCTTCTCTGGTAGGCGAAGGCAATATCCTGTCTCTGTTCATTGCTGCGGTTGGTCAGGATGTTGACGATGGTGACCTCATCCACACCTACGAAGATACAAGTTGTGAAGAGTTACTCAACCATATACTCTAGTCCTTTGGGTTTACAAAGACAGGTTTAAGCATTTTTTTTTCAACCTGATATATATATCTCCGTGCAACCCAGATGGGACTCGAACCCACAATCCCCAGCTATATATATATATTGTTCTCTGAACTGAAATACCAAGACATTAAGATTTGTTCTCTTTTTGTCAGCACCCTCAACCCAACATGTACATCCTTTTTTTTTTTTTCCTGACAGCCTGAAACCTCAAGCCCAACTGAACCTCTAAAATATCCGTATTAAAAACAACAAAACTATTTTATTCATAAATTGCTTTCTGGAATCAACAGTAGGAGGTGCATTTGTGAGCTTCAGCAGTCAAATGAACAACAAAGATTTAGAAGGATTTTAAATGAAGGTCCCGAATTGCCATTTAACTGGGGATTTAACAGACAGTAACTGTGACCTGAATTAATAGGGACAATTATTTATATTTATTGCAGGATTATAGCTATATAAGCAGCTAGGTATAATTTCTATAATTATAGAAACTGTCATGACAAATGAGTCAGATTTAATATGGCAGTTGTATTTTAATAGCATAATTGATTAATACAATCCTAAATACAAGACTAAATTGTTTTGTAAGGAAAATAAAAGTTCCACTGCTTTTAATCTTCAATAAGCAATTTTAATAATCAATTTTATAACTTTATTAAAAAGAGTAAGTGTTTTAATCTAAATTAAATCTAAATTGGGAGCTTTGAAGTGCCACCAAAATATTTTAGTACCTATTTTAATTAGAACATGTGTATTTACAAAGATAAGCAATGCCTTCTGGTATCTGAAAGTTTCCAATTTTACATCAGAAATACTCCTAACATGCCATTTAACTGAAGAAAGCACAATTTAAAAAATTCAGAAAGTGAAAGGTCTCTCTCCTGACTGATAATGAACTTTGTTTAATAAAAGGAAGAGTCTTTGCCATAATAGGATAGGTAATTTCTGAGAGAGAGAGAGCAGAGTGGTTAAGCCTACAGGGTCATACATGAATTGCAAACAGCCTGGCCTAAAGGAAATCAGGAGTTGCCAAAGTCAGAACTGTTGTGCTCTGAGGCAGAGGTCATGAGCAGACTGACAGAGAAGATACTCTAAACTCACAAGTGTGTTAGAAAGATCAAAAGCAGAAAGTTAGAATTTCTGGGTATAAAAATAAATAAGATTTATTTTTGTATTTATATACTCATTTTTAAGTGATTTTATACCAATGTTAGGGCTTCCCAGGTGGCTCAGCAATGAAGAATCTGCCTGCCAATACAAGGGACATGGGTCCTATTCCCATGTCAGGAAGATGCCCTGGAGAAGGAAATGGCAACCCACTCTGGTATTCCTGCCTGGGAAATCCCAAGGACAGAGGAGCCTGGGGGGCTAGAGTCCATGGGGTGGCAAAAGTTGGGATACAACCTAGCAACTAAACAACATACCAATGTTAGTCAGTTACCTTAACTGCATTTATACCTTTAGCCAGTGTCAATGTAGATACCCAACGGCTGAATATGAAATTATTTCAAAGATGCTTATTTCAGCACTGCATATAATAAATAAACAAATGAAATATCTAATAACTGATTAAATAAATGTTTTTGTTCGTATAATGGAGTACTATATAGACATTTTAAATGATGGTATTAACTGACATGAAAAAATGTTCACAATATACTGTTAAGGAAAAAGAATGGGTTGCAAAACAGTATGCCTAATCTAACCTGATTTTTGTAAAATGAATGCTCATGTGTAAGAAAATACAAAAACCTCTTTATACCAAAAATAATTTTTTTTAAATTTCTATTAGAGTATAGCTGATTTACAGTGTTGTGTTAGTTTACACCAAAATTTTAATAGTGATCATCTGAGTGGTAGGATTATAGATAATTTCGAGTTTTCATCCTTTCAGTTATCTAGAGTTCAAATTCATCATGATGAGCATCAAAAGGGTATTTTGAAAAAATATATACACTGTGAATGGCATATAACCACTGATTTAGAGTCAACTAGTGATTTCACCTCATGAGACTCCTAGTGTGGTTCTAAATACTTTGGTTAGAATAAAACATGATATGCATGATAGTCAGGAACTGTATCTGTATCATTCTCTTTGGTTTCTCAAACATCTTAATGCAAAACATCTTACGTAACCTTCACAACAACAATGTGGCAGGGTGGCTATTTCTCCTCCTAGTTTATAGTCGGGAACCTGAAGCTGAAGCTGCTGTTACCCATGGAAACATCTGCCCTCCTGGGGTCCTGGTCTTTATACCAGCACGAGAAGGGATCTGAACCATGACCTCCAGATCTGCTTCCACAAAACACTAACTCATAAAATTGAACTTGAACTTACATTTAGCCTCAATTAGGTCCAAGCCTGATAGATTTCTTCATAGACTCATTAAGGCTTTTGGGATTACTTTAGGGTATGCCTGGGCACATGGGTAGGGGGCTACCCACACAAGTGTGTTCACAGGCACGCGCTCTCTCTCTCTCAATAGTCTATACCTCTAACTTTATATTAGAAAAAATGCTTGTTTATAAATGTCTTTTTATTTGACACTTAACTTTCTTACCCAAATCTGAAAATGCTGGGAAATAACAAAATACAATTGTATCCTCTAACCTCTAATATTTTCTGAAACCAATTGGGGTTGCTGACCTGAATGCAGGCCAAGAATACTGACCCATGAAAAATTATTCTTCCCTGGAAACAAATACAAGGTTGTGTTTGTGTCAGAATACGTCCTGAGCCCTCCTGAATGACAGTCATGTGACGCTCTTATTAAAAACACAACACCCTGGGCCCCATCCTGAGATCTGATTAAAGACGCTTGGGGACATGGGACCTGGGAAGCACCATTTCAACCGGCTCCCTGGTATTCTTTTAGAATCACCACTAGAGGTGGAAAAGCATGGGGAGGGACTGGAAAGGCTGCTGGCAATCTGTCTGTGTATATTAAATTGCTTCTACCAACTGCTTCATACCATTTCTGTCCTTTATTGCCCATCTTTGCATGAGATATTCCCTTGGGATCTCTTAATTTTCTTGAAGAGATCTCTAATCTTTCCTATTCTATTGTTTTCCTCTATTTCTTTGCATTGACCGATGAGGAAGGCTTTCTTATCTCTCCTTGCTATTCTTTGGAACTCTGCATTCAAATGGGTATACCTTTCCTTTCCTCCTTTGCTTTTCACTTCTCTTCTTTTCACAGCTATTTGTAAGGCTTCCTCAGGCAGCCGTTTTGCTTTTTTGCATTTCTTTTTCTTGGTGATGGTTTCAATCCCTGTCTCCTGTACAGTGTCACTAACCTCCATCCAGAGTTCATCAGGCACTCTGTCTTTCAAATCTAGACCCTTAAATATATTTCTCACTTCCACTGTATAATCATAAGGGATTTGATTTAGGTCATATCTGAATGGTCTAGTTGTTTTCCCTACTTTCTTCAATTTAAGTCTGAGTTTGGCAATAAGGAGTTCATGATCTGAGCCACAGTCAGCTCTGGGTCTTGTTTTTGCTGACTGTATAGAGCTTCTCCATCTTTGGCTTCAATCTGATTTCGGTGTTGACCATCTGGTGATGTCCATGGGTAGAGTCTTCTCTTGTGTTGTTGGAAGAGGGTGTTTGCTATGACCAGTGCGTTCTCTTGGCAAAACTCTTATTAGTCTTTGCCCTGCTTCATTCTGTACTCCAAGGCCAAACTTGCCTGTTACTCCAGGTGTTTCTTGACTTCCTACTTTTGTATTCCAGTCCCCTATAATGAAAAGGACATCTTTTGGGGGTATTAGTTCTAGAAGGTCTTGTTCAATTTCAGCTTCTTCAGCATTAGTGGTTGGGGCATAGACTTGGATTACCGTGATATTGAATGGTTTGCCTTGGAGACGAACAGAGATCATTCTGTTGCTTTTGAGATTGTATCCAAGTACAGCATTTTGGATGCTGTACTTGTTGACTGTGAGGGCTACTCCATTTTTTCTAAGGGATTCTTGCCCACAGTAGTAGATATAATGGGCATCTGAGTTAAATTTGCCCATTCCAGTCTATTTCGGTTCGCTGATTCCTAAAATGTCGATGTTCACTCTTGCCATCTCCTGTTTGACCACTTCCAATTTGCCTTGAATTATGGACCTAACATTCCAGGTTCCTATGCAATATTGCTCTATACAGCATCAGACCTTGCTTCCATTACCAGTCACACCCACAAATGGGTGTTGTTTTTGCATATCAATAACCTCAGATATGCAGATGACACCACCCTTATGACAAAAAGTGAAGAGGAACTATAGAGCCTCTTGATGAAAGTGAAAAAGGAGAGTCAAAAAGTTGGCTTAAAGCTCAACACTCAGAAAACTAAGATCACGGCATCTGGTCCCATCACTTCATAGCAAATAGATGGGGAAACAGTGCAAACAGTGACAGACTTTTATTCTTTGGGCTCCAAAATCACTGCAGATGGTGACTGTAGCCATGAAATTAAAAGAGGTCTTTGGAAAAAAAGTTATGACCAACCTAGACAACATATTAGAAAGCAGAGACATTACTTTGCCAATAAAGGTCCGTCTAGTCAAGGCTCTGGTTTTTCCAGTAGTCATGTATGGATGTGAGAGTTGGACTATAAAAAAAGCTGAGTGCCGAAGAACTGATGCTTTTGAACTGTGGTGTTGGAGAAGTCTCTTGAGAGCCCCCTGGATTGCAAGGAGATCCAACCAGTCCATCCTAAAGGAAATCAGTCCTGAAAATTTACTGGAAGGACTGATGTTGAAGCTGAAACTCCAATATTTTGGCCACCTGATGAGAACTGACTCATTTGAAAAGACCCTGATACTGGGAAAGATTGAAGGCGGGAGGAGAAGGGGATGACAGAGGATGAGATGGTTGGATGGCATCACCAACTCAATGGACATGAGTTTCAGTAAACTCTGGGAGTTGGTGATGGACAGGGAGGCCTGGTGTGCTGCAGTCCATAGGGTCGCAAAGAGTCTGACATGACTGAGCAACTGAACTGAATTGAACTGACCAACTGCTTCTGTGAGGTGCAGGGTCAGCTACAATCTTAGGGAAAGAAATGCTTACCTTTGTTCAAAACCCAGGTAAGAAAGAACACCTGAAGAAAGTTCACTCCACAAACTTCAGTGCAATCCCATGCTCTCGATCAATGAAACTTCTCTTCGCAATCAAACAATGAAACTTTCTGTTCACAGCAGCTTAGTGTTTAGCCAACAGTCAGAATCCAATCCAATTATTGGAACTCCCCATAAAGAGCCTGGGTGGTTAACCTGAATCTCACGTGGGAGGCAGCAACGGCTATAGTCTGAAGGCATCTCAGTGTATTTTACCTAAATTATTCATCACAAAACCAGCCTGCTGTGATGCAGTATCCAGCATGCTGGGACCCCTGACCAGTGAAGGAGCTGATACATTACACAAATGCTAATACCAGCAACTACAGCGACAACTGAAAATTGTCTACTGGTAGAAGCCCCTCCTCCTTCAGAGAGCCTCACCTACGTCAGGTGTTTCTCCCCTACCTTTGTCTTCAAGTTTCAAATCGAACCAGAAAGAGGGGAAAAAAATCACTGGGCCTAGGATCAATGGTTGAGTCAAAGCCACTTAAGGAATATCCTACATTGGAACAGCAGGATGCACACATCTGCCAGTGGGATTTAACCATCTTATCTTCAGAACACCGCTGCTTCCTCTCAACCTGCTATCGTAATTGGTGAGACGGTAATTCCTGAGGAAAATGGTGCAGTCCAGGTTGAAGCTGCAAGGGTCATCCGGTGACTCATCACTTCTGCCCAGGATGCAGCTGAAGGATGATGGCCGAACACTCAGCTACCTATGTCAGCACAATCACCGTCAAAAAACACACAGTGAGCACCAGCACTCCAGGAAACCTCTACACTGAACAAAGTTAATCCCGGCCTGGGTGCCTCTGCCACTCTGGATCTGTCCTCTCTGCTCTTTTGTGCCTGTGTGAAGGGAAGTGTTTGCCAAGAGAAGAAGCCCAGCTTGAAAATAAACTGTGTGAGTGAGAGCAAAAGTATAAAGAAAACAACAAACTTGAATAAAGCCTCTTTCCCCTTCCCATTCTTCCTGTGTTGGATATGGACGGTCACAAAGTAATGTGAGCAAAGCCTCACCCTGGGAAACAGTGACACGGATGGGCGATCCCACAGAATGTGGGTGCAAACACAGTAAATTCTGGGATTCAGACAGATTTTTTAAAATGTTTTTTCAATTTAGTTTTTATTTTATATTGGAATATAGGTGATTTACAATGTTGTGTTAGTTTCGGTGTATAGCAAAGTGATTCAGTTATACATGTACATATATCTACTCTTTTTCAGATTCTTTCCCCATATAGGTTATTACAGAATACTGGATTAAGTTCCCTGTGCTATACAGTAGGTTCTTCTTGGTTATCTATTTTATGTATAGTAGTGTGCATATGTTCATCCTAGCCTCCTAATTTATCACTCCCTCCAACCTTTCTCCTTTGCTAACTATAAGTTTATTTTTGAAATCTGTTAAGTCTGTTTTGCAAATAAATTCATTTGCATCACACTTTTAGATTCCACATGTAAGTGATATCATATGATATTTGTCCTTCTCTGACTTAACTTTACTTGGTATGATACTCTCTAGGTCCATCAATGATGCCACAAATGGCATTATTTAATTCTTTATTATGGCTGCAATAGCCGATCATATATGTGTACCACATCTATTTTACCCAGTCCTCTGCCAACAGACATCAAATGTCTTTTCAGCACTAATAGAAGTTAAAATTTTCAAGACTGGTGAGGATCTAAGACATACATTTATTTGGCCCCTGAGAGAAAACAGCACAAAAGTTTTAAAGCATTTATTCCTTGAATGAAAATGGCTGGTCAATCTTCTCAGCTAACTATAAAAATAGTCCACTCTGAGCTAGGAAGGGCATCTGGAAAATCAGACTCTGATCTAAGTGCCAGTCACCTGAAGCCACAGTTCTAGCAAGTGATACCACGGGAAGGCACCGTTGACAACAGGGTTCTCACAGAAAACTCTGGGGTCGTGGGTCTCTTAAACCATCCGTCATAGTTTTAAAACAAAGAACACTTGCAGTCTAAAATAATGGAGGAATCCAAACCCACAAAATGGGCCTCCTGGAGTCTCCTCCTCTCTGTGGGTGGAAACCCCAGGCCTGCTGCACACATGGCATTCCATGGAAAATGTGTATCCTTACTGACCATGGCAAGGAACCAAGAGGCCATTCTGAACAGGATGCTGACTCACATCTGCCAAGACACACTGGTTGCACAGAGAAAATAGATTTCATTCTGCTTGATAAAGGACTCAGGAGGCCCTCAGGGCAGGGCTGACTGGTTAGAAAACAAAGGAAAACTGCCCAGATCTGCTCTTTATCTAGATCAGAGGAAAAACCAGGACTTGGCTTAGATTACTGGGCATATCAGTATCAAACCTCGGAAACCACCTTTGCAATAAGGTCAAAGCAAGGTCACTGGGAGAGGAAGGCCATGGACCCATGGGTTTTATTAAAACAGTATCAACTATTCACTGAATACCTACAATGTGCCAGACATTTTACAAGGTACTTTGTACAAACAAGTCTCTATTGCAATTGTCACCACGTCTGTGTGTGAGGGGTGTTATGGTCACCTCCACTGTACCCGGTAAGGAAACCAATGCTCACAAGGCAAGGGCTCACCCAAGGTCACACAGGTAAGTCACTTGCAGAGCTGGGATTCAAGTCAGGATTAAAGACCTGCATTGGGCTGTTCTGCTTCCAGTTAGAGAAAACTAACCAAACTCAAACGTGAGGCAAGAGGAAGGGAACACGTCCTCTGAGTGCGGCTAACTGCCCTCCAAGACTGTTTCTCCAGGGCTCGCTCTCACTCGACTGGCTACTCACCACTGATCATAGCACAGGCTCTATGGGTTAGGTGTTCACCTGTAGATTTTGGTCCAGTAGAAAGAATAGTTTCCAAGATTATGGCTTCAGTGCTCTCAAATTCATGAATGCTCTTGTATCCAGCCCAGTAAACTTCTCCTAACATTCTTTTCTCAGTGTTTATAAACAACCAGCCTCTCAAATTTCCTTTGAACCAGCCCTATCTCAATGAATTAATGTTTGACATGTGTTTATCCTATATCACAAGAGTATCCTGTATACGCTTGAGTCACATTTGTACCTTTCTGAAATTATACTTTGGTGCTTTTTTACACGACACTCCTCCATCTTGTTCCTAAAAAGCATCTGAGATAGTAACGAGTCTATTTGTCTACAGAACTGGACTTACTATTCAGAACATACAAATGTACAGCCATCAAATAATCTTTAGATAATATTTGCCACACAGTAACAATGCACAGCCACTGATGAGAAAACCCCACTGAGGTTTTTTTAAGAGAAAGAGCTAGAAGACCCTCTTCTGAAAATAGCCATTCATAACTCGGCAGGAACCTAAAGCGCCAACAAGAGTGATTTTAGGGACAGGGAAGCATGAGCATGTACACACACACACACGCACACCATTGCCCAAAGTATCCTTCCTACCACCTAACACGGTGCTACCTGGCTTGATTCAGAGCAAGCACAGTTTAGCTAACTACCTCTATGAAGAAGGTGCGGCTGAGAAATTAAATTTCTTCTATTTCCATTCTGCTCTGGTCTCACCTCAGCTGAGTCCCTTAGAAAGGATTTAAGTGTCATCTCTTTGGTAATCCCACTGGATTCTTTAATAATCTAGAACCCTGTCGGCCTTCTGTGCATAATCACATTTCTGGGATACTACAGGACCAGCAGAAAAACACAAGGGCCTCTGCTCAAGATCCAAATCAAATAAAACTGCAAATGAAGGATCGTACAAAAAATGCAAGCAGCAATTTGTGCCCTGTCGCTCTATCAGCCTCCTGAGTCAAAAAGTAAAACATCTGAACAGATGCAAGAGAAACTGCCACACTCACCCTGAACTCAGCTGACAGAGAAGTTACTATTTATTGCCCCAGCACTGCAGACACCAGATAGGAATGTGGTGACTTCCATGGTCCCGGGGAGTCACTGGTATTTGATTTCCTCAATGGACAAGAGGTAACGGTTTTTTACAAAAGAAAGAACTGAGAGGCAGGCAACAACAGCCAATGCCTACAGTGAGAAAGGCACCAGGGACTCCTTTACCCAGGTTGCACAGGCTCCTTAGCTTGAATGTGGTATCTACATACCTGAGTAGACAATGATCCTCTTGAAAAAAATCAGAAAATCTGTGCCCGCAATAACGGTGGCTATGACTCAGCACTGGTCACTCTGTTCACAGCAGTGCTGTAAGATGAGAACTCAGTCTAGAGTAAACTTGAACACAAAAGAGAAAATCTTCAACGGGAAGGTTGTGTTCCCTTCTGTTCAACTTCCAGGATGGTGAGAAGGCCCTGGGCTACGTGAGTCACAGAGGCCTTTCTCACAAGCGGGCTCGCACTCAAACTTCGGGGTTCTTGGTTTGGGCTCCCACCTCCAAAGCCCCTCCCAGAGGAGAGAAGCTACTTTTCCCAGCCAATCTGCCTCCCAGCATCTTCAAGAAAATACATTCCGAATTGCTGTCTCAACTGAATGAATACACCTACAGGTATGCAGGTGAAACACAAAACACACATCCTGGCTTGCTTCCCACTGCCATGGGATGTTAGTCTTCTAGCCATGCTTGAAAACTGAAGCAGTTCCATTTTAAAAGTATAAGAGAAAAAAAAATGCAAAAACTTGCAGCATTTATGCTTCTATACTTGTGCTAATAAGTGGGGGAAAAACACCCGCTATTGCAACCCTTCCGGAGAACACAAATACAGCTAAAATGAAAACTGGCAATAATAATAGGGCAACTCATTACCCTCCCCTTCCAGAGAAAGAGGGACCAAAGCTGTACCAATTTATTGGCACTTACTCTAACTCTCGGGTTGTGCTGCTTCTAATTACAATCTATTTTATGGAGTCTAGATTCATCCTTTTCTAATTTAGCTGACTTTCCTTTCTAGTTATTTGGACCCATATGGTAAACCACTCACAGCTGTGTTGTACACTCCACAGTATATATTTAACCCAAGGCCAATCTAGACCAAGAGACTCCTACAGATTTAAGTCTCAGCAACCTCTTGTTAATTAAGCAATATTACTACTTTTGCATGGCTTTATTCAGCTTCTAACTAGACATTAATTGAGGTAAGTAATTGCAGAGTCTACCTCAAGCCAGAATATACACAAAAGAATCACGTATTTAGTTGAGGTGAGATACACAGAATACTGAGACCCCTTAAAACCGGAAACAAAGCAGACTTTCAAGGCATGAGCTAAATTCACTTTGGAAAAAGGGATCAAGCCTCACTAGGGGACTGTTAAGCCTTTGTGGATATGGTCCGGATTCCGGATCTGTCTTTTGCTGCCTTATCTTGCCAGCCACGTGTCCACACTCACCTTTAAGCTCTGGTATCTGTGTACATTTTCACTACTATTCAGGTTAACTATGTACCTTCTCACATGATCTCAGTGGCCTGGGCGTTTAGGAAAGGTTAATGAAATGAAGCCCTCACCCTCAATGAACGCACATTCTGGTAGGAGGAGACAAATCCATAGACAAATAACTTTAACACAATGTGACAAGAGCTATAAATGAGATGAAAAGTATTATGAGACACAGTCAAGGAATAATTGATTCTGCCTTCCTGCTAAGAGAAAGCTTGGAGAAGAGGCTGTGCATTGGCTCAAGTCAAGAGGTGAGTGAGGGGACTTTACTGTCGGTCTAGTAGTTAAGACCTCATGCTTCAAATCAGGGGGTGGTGGGGAGGAAGGTTCAATTCCTTGTTGGGAAACTAAGATCCCACATGCCATGTGGCATAGCCAAAAAAAGTCTGCCAAAAGAGAAAGAGAGGGATAAGTGGGAATTGCCCAGACGTTATAAGTGGGATAACACTCCCACTAGAGGAGGGCTGCACACTCCTGAGAGAGCAAAGGCTCTGTGTGGGGCATGAAATAGCCTGGAGATGAGGCTAAGCAGAGAGATCTGTCACGGTTGAGGCAAGGAGGCTCTTGAGAAATAAAGACAGATGCCCTCGCAGCCCAGATGAGAGATTTTATGGGCAGAGGGGAAGGGAGGGATGAGAGCTACTTTGAGGCCTTCTGACCAGTCTATGCAGCACCGCCCTACAGATCTCAGCCAGCCCCTCCTCACCCTCCCCACTGCAGGCTTGCCCCAGGTCACAATTCTCGTGTTTAATAGAAGTGAGAAACCCTCAGCCACAGGTGACTTGCTCGCAGACCTTCTTCCTTAGAGCACTCAGATGACAGGACAGTTGATGTACGTTAGGCAGTACAAGTAATGCCCAGCATGCTCTACATTGGCACATGCACAAACACATATGCACACACACCTGGGCTACACCATCTGAGAGGGAGGCCACAGAGAGTCACCTTGTCCTGGTCCTTTGGCTTCTGTTTGTATCTGAGGTATACCCTTTGTTTCCTTTGATATCAAGGAAGCACTAATTAATTTGCATTGTGTTCTGGAAAAGGGTTTGAGGTGGAAGCTGGGTAAGGCGTGGCACAAGCTTCTTAATTACACTTAAAGTGAAAGGCACTCTAAAAGGGAAGGTAAGATCTTAATTAGCTCATTAAAAAAAAAAAAAAGTAGTGTTAATATCTAAAAAGATCAAGCAGAAGGAGAAAAAAACAAAAAGGGATGTGATTTTCTCATCTATAACTGACCCTTGAACAACTCAGGGATTTAGTATGCTGACCCTCCCCATAGTGGAAAATCCACATATAACTTACAGTCAACCCTCCACATAATTGATTTCATACCCATGCATCTAACCAACCTCTCTCTGATTGTGTAGTACTTACTATTGAAAACTATCCATGTAAGTGTAGTTCAAACCCATGTTGTTCAGGAGTCAATTGTAATAACTTCATTTGCTTTTAATTTGGTTTATTGCTTCCCGTTACAAAGGTAATATATGTCATCATAGAGAATTTGGAAAATACAGAATATATTGAGTTTTATACACACACACACACACACACACACACAGAATAAAGCCTTATTTTTCCTTTCTGACATAAAAAAAATTGTTGTGGTGTGATCATACTGTATATACTATTCTGGGGAGAGAGAGCTTAACCATGAGTCTTGTGAGATCTTAGTTCCCTGATCAGGGGTTGAACTCAAGCCCCTGAAGAGGAAGCATGGAATCCCAACCATTGGACCATCAGGGAATTCCCTGTATATACTATTTTATGTCCATTTTTTTATGCAATTGACAAATCTAAGGTGAAATTTATGTTAAAATGAGTGTTCCAAAATTGATTGCAAGGATGGTTGCACAAGTCTGTGAATATTCTAGGGAAAAAAACAAACATTGAATTGTACACTTTCTATAGGTAAATTGTATGGGATGTGAATTTTATCTCAATAGCAATGTAAAGCAACTGTTTATAAACTTTACTTTTCATATTGTGGTGACATTCAACAGATATTCTATGTAATATAAAGAGAGCTATCATAATTTACTAAGTCACTCCCCAGCTAGAAGAGAGACCTGGGTTTTGTCACCATCATGACCAATACTGACAATAACAACTTTGCTACAACACTGAGCTCTGTATGGGTATCACAGTCTTTCCTCTCAAGAGTGCCCTAGAAGAATTTAAATTTCTAAATACACCAACAATCTAGAAACTATTTTAAAGGGTCAACAGATTTAAGAAAATTCAGTTACTCTTTAAAACCACTAGGCAGCAAAAATAAGTAAATAAAAAGCAGTCCTAAGTAGGACTCACTGGGCATTAAGTTTGGGAAAGACAACGACAAGGGACGAAAAGTTGGACCTACAAATATGACATATATCTGATATCTCTAGAATCATAGACAGAAAATGTTCTCATGCCTGAACACAACTTATGGCAAAGTAAGAAGTCTGGTCCTGCCAAGTGGGTGGCGTAGCATTAGGGTACGTGAGAACACAGCCCTGGGCTGGACTGAATCACATTCAAATCCCAGTCTGAACCAGTCAAGAGACCTGGAGCATGTTAATCCTAAATTGTGTCCTCCATATATTGGGGATGATAGCAGCACCCCACTCCAGTACTCTTGCCTGGAAAATCCCATGGACGGAGGAGCCTGGTGGGCTGCAGTCCATGGGGTCGCTGAGTCGGACACGACTGAGCGACTTCACTTTCACTTCTCACTTTCATGCATTGGAGAAGGAAATGGCAACCCACTCCAGTGTTCTTGCCTGGAGAATCCCAGGGACGGGGGAGCCTGGTGGGCTACCGTCTATGGGGTCACACAGAGTCGGACACGACTGAAGTGACTTAGCAGCAGCAGCAGCAGCACCCCACTCCAGTACTCTTGCCTGGAAAATCCCATGGACGGAGGAGCCTGGTGGGCTGCAGTCCATGGGGTCGCTGAGTCGGACACGACTGAGCGACTTCACTTTCACTTCTCACTTTCATGCATTGGAGAAGGAAATGGCAACCCACTCCAGTGTTCTTGCCTGGAGAATCCCAGGGACGGGGGAGCCTGGTGGGCTACCGTCTATGGGGTCACACAGAGTCGGACACGACTGAAGTGACTTAGCAGTATGAGAGGATTAATCTGAAGTTCACCTAGGAATAATGTTCCTGAAGTACTTGGTGCCATGCCAGCCCAACCCTGATAATGGTGATATCAGCTGCATTTGACCAAACTGGAATGTAGGAATCCAAATCTTAGCTCTCCAGACGTTTCTGCTTAGAAACTTGAGTATTTTTCTACTAACTCAGAAAGGGCCTGAAGGTATTTTTATTACCCTGGGAGTTTCAGCTGTTACCAGAGTTCACTTGCGCAATCTTCACATTCCAGTGCACTAAAAGCTTTCTCTTGCAGGGATAAAAGCAGCCTTTGTCTCAAGCTTGTAAAAGGCACCATCTTTGTCAGATAAGTGAGCTGTTAAACTTCGATTGTATCTCTACGATGGCTTGTTGGGAAACCCTAGGAATATAGGCACATCCAAATAGTGAGACGGGGTGAGTTTATAGGAGAGTGGACTGTGTGTGTGTGTGTTAAGGTAACATACTCTGAGTTGTCTATATGGCAGGCACCACGCTACGTGCTTCATACTTCACAACAACCCCGTGAGGTGGAAACTTTTATTAGCTCCCCCTTTATAGTAAGGAAGTTCAGGCTTAAGGAAGCTAAATGTTTTCCCAGAGTCTACAGTTAGTAAATTAGTGGCAGAGCTAAGATTTGAAGCCACACACACATGCTCTCATCCACCAGGTTCCACCAAGTAGAACTGACTGCAGGGAGATAAGACCTGCAGATTTTAGTTTCACTTCCTGATTAGTGACTTCCTGACTTCCCAGGCTGGCCTTTGACAAGTATGGTCATTTAAAAGCACCGAAAGAGATGGCTTTTTGAATGTTAGTTAGTCGTCCAGGCCAGACGTGCCCACGGTGTCCTCATGGAAACTAAGTGCTTTGAGGCTGATGATGCAAGTCTGTGTCGCATCAGAACCACAGGACCTAAAGGATCTTTCTATAGATCCTTTCCAAGGGTACTGTGTTACCCTTGGAAACACAGTATCCAGTTTCTCCAAGGGTTTTAGGAAAGGTGACTATGCAATTTATCCTGCAAAATATGACAGTTCTGAGGGTGCAAGGGGGCACAATCAGTACATATGCAGGCATAACGGGAACACACGGTCATCCCAGTTTTAGGCCCCCCAGGTTACCCTGACTGAGGTCCCCAGTCTGCAGTGACCTGTATGTGACCTGTTGGGGTGTGTCAACAAGCAAAAACACTCCATTATCCTAATGTCCTAATGCGGCTCGTCAGCAGGGGATGAACCAGCAGTCAGAATAGCTGCTGGATCACATCTGTGTCTCATAAGCTTTGCATGTAAAGAAGGGTTTTGTCCAAAGTGGGGGAAGAGTGTGGTGAATCACAAGCATCACCACACTCATCACAGTGTTTCCAGGGATCCAGGGATGGAGCAACCCCAGAGGTACACGCTTCATCAACAGAAGCCTCAAAGTCTGGTCACAGGCTTTTATAGACACAGAAAACAGCATGATGACCTGAACAGGTCCTTGCTCAACTCTACCCGCAAAATGCTTTATCTGCTTTATTTCAGAACAGAAGCTTTTATGCCTCCTGGTCTTCTCTTACTCATCCTGGAACTCTAGGAAATACAGTCATCCCAACAGCTCTTTAAATCTGAGCTCCAGGCCCAAGGCGTGACATAACTCGTGGAGTTAAAAAGAAGCCTAGATTTTTTGCTCATTAGATCAATCTAAGAGCAAAGCAGCAAAATGTACCCAGCAATTTTCCAACAAAAGTGATGAAATTCAAGGGGACTTAGGACCAAAAAGAGGCCCTTAGGGATCACCATGACCAATTTCTTCCTTACAGAAGGGGTACTGAGGCCTCTGAGCCCAAAGCACATACCCAGGGCATCAGGCCCCCTGGCCCTGAAATATAAGTTTATTTCCATGTCACTATGCCATTCGGTTAATTTCTCATGCTTTAAATCTTATTCTTTCCAAGGGGAGGAGGGTGGGAGGAAACTGGAAGGAAGAAGGGAAGAATGGGATGGGGTAGGTTTGGATCACTTCATTAAAGCTTGATGACAATTTCAAATGACCAATGTATAAAGATGAAAGACAGAGATTAATAACATTTTGGTGAGAGTCTGACAAGAGGATAAACATATGGCTTACCTTTGGTCTTGATGGCTGTTTCAATGTTCAGAGCATCCCGCTCAGCATCAAAGTTAGTGTACGCTTTGACTGACCCATATGCACTTGGAGGTGTGGAATGCTGAGGTTAAAAGACAAACACACTGAAGTCATACACATTTAAAAATCCTTTTGTTGAAATGTCAGTTACTAAAATTTTTTCTTCTATTGTTTTGCTTTTTAGCAATTCACATCATTCTTAGGCCAGGGAACTTGTAAGTATTAACAGGCCATCACACATAAGATATAAAACTTCCTTGTTTCCAATGAGAATTCTTCAAAGGCTCAACTAGTTAAGAATTTGATAAATCTATTTTTACTTTTCATCTTAATTTTTGTGCAAGCTCAAAGTGGACGACACAAAGCTGGGTACTTGAAACCACCTGTTTCTCTGGGGAAGGCTTTGAAGAGCACAAAACCGGGCTGGCAACAATTTGAAACAAGCTGGAAATGTGGAAACGCCTGAATGACAAGTGTGTTTCGCCAAGTTTTTGCTACAGGCACATGAATTTCCACTGGGCCTGGATCAGTGTTCTTTAAAAAGCAAACGCAGAGTGCCTGCCTGCTTATCTCTATCAGATAAGTGAGGGAGGCATCTTCCTCCTACCCCCTACTTTGGCCACAGCCGTGGCACCAAGGTGGTCAGGCCACATGGCCCACATCCTCTACATACAGGCCAACTTCCGCCTCTTTTCTCTCCTCTCTCTACCCTCCCTTCTGCTGTCTCTTTTTTTTTTTTTTTAACTTTTTACTTTATATTGGGTGTATAGCCAAGTAACAATGTTATGATAGTTGCAGGTGCACAGCAAAGCGACTCAGCCATACATGACATGCATCCACTCTCCTCCAAATTCCCCTCCTATCCAGGCTCACTGAGCTCTACTCAATGCCACTTAACATTGAGCAGAGCTCCCAATGTAGACATATTTCTCCAGACAGGACATACAGATGGCCAAGAGGCACATGAAAAGATGTTCAACATTGCTAATTATTAGAGAAATACAAATCAAAGCTCCAGTGAGATGTCACTTCACACCAGCCAGAATGGCCATTGTCATAAAACCCCTCTGCTGTCTTTCACACAATCCCTTCCACCAACTACTCTTCCCAGAATTGTGTTTTTCTGTCTCTTAAACCATGCACTCACTCTTGCTTTCCAGGGCTTTTCAAGCTGTTCTTGATACTGTTCTTGATCTGAGGGACCCACCCTAGACTGAGGTAATAGCACAGTTGTACATCAGTTCTCCTTTCCAAAGTGTTTTCTCCTTTGAAACGCTCTTACAGCTTTATTCCCCCTTGCTATCCAGTCCGAAAGCAAAGGACAGGCTGATATGCACCACCTTCAGCATCAAGGCTCCCCCATCCTACCTCCCCCTCGAACATACCTCCCATCATATGTGATTCTGTCATGGCTCGGCTTCTGGAAAGAGTAAGAGACTGAGTTCCCCTGACTCACCTTTCCCCACACACACGTCGTGTTACAAGGCATCCCAGTATTTATTACTAATAGCAGTGAGGCTGCACAGGTAAGCAACTAAGATGCCATCCTTTCAAATGTCTCCCAGGACAAACCCACAAATCTAAGCTCATGTGGACAGAATATTTCAAACTAACTTGTGATCATCTTGGCTAAACAGAAAATCCAGTTAATATATACTAACTGAAACCCAGTGGATTATCAAGGTGTTTTTCATTACAATTTCACTAAACTTTCCAGTAATTAACTCAATGGAAATAGAGCAGACACTCAAGAAAAGGTAAGGACAGAGTATTATTCTGAAATACTGACTAGATATGTTAGAGTGGCTACAAAATAAGTAAAGAATCTATGGGAACACATGTTCTTATTTATTAACAATTCCAACCATTGTTTACAACGGCAAGCAGTCTAGTCATTGAGCCATATGACATGTGGCTTCGTATAGCAGATGCTATGTCATCTCATTTCAAAAACAACAGTGAGTAGGGAAAAGTTTTGCATACTTTATATCTCTGGAAATAAAATTAAATGGGCAATTTAAGCAATCACCTGTAAAATTCATTTATCTGAAAATCAAATTTAAAAGGCAAAAGTAATGTTTCTCTTCCCTCAATGTACTAGAGAATACATGACATTTTCTGTTGCAGTCCCATCTCTGCACACCAAGAAACACATCATACCTGAGGAACTTCAAAGGCCACATGAAAAGCCCTCTTACAAAACCTGATACTAAAAACGAATTAATGATCCACTCCATTAAGAAAAAAATTATTTAGCTCTTAGACTTGTCTGGACCTCAATGTGCCACTTGTATGGTTGCCGGCAACAGTATGCACAAGGTCCAAGAGGAAAGATGAAAACGAGGTAGGCTATATACGCCATACAATCTGTGCCTGCACCAATGGCGTCATCAGAACATTTTATTGGTAAGCGCCAGGGACAGAGGATTCTGTTCCTCATGACCCTGGCTGCTGTCGACCTACTTGAGTGCTTTGTATTTTAATTTCAGTGACAGCATATTTTGAAATATCTGTAAGATATGCCTACAGACCAGTGTCACTGTTGAGTTTCTGTAAAAGCCAGTTCTGCCAAGATGACCTGGAAGATGTATGGTATTACTAGGTAATTCACACATTCACAACTTTATATTCTAATTTATTCTAAAAGCATTTGCAATGACTTATAATTTTGCAAATAGCTTTCAAAATTTTTGACTGTAAAACAAAAAAAACAAATGCATCAGAATGTCTAGGTTCCTGTGAAAGACAAATACAATTCTGAGCTCCCTGGTAGCCAAAGCAAAAAAGGCATCATGATGAATTAGAATATAGAACACTTTTATTATTTAGTTTAAAAAAATTCTAGTGGTTTTAGAGAAAAGCTTTTCCAAAACATGCAGGATCATTTTCAGTATGGCTGCTGCTTGATGCACCCATTAATAAAATCTGAGGGTGTGATGCTAAAAGTTCTGTGTCATCATAACAAGTATTATCACTGGCATGTTAAGTATATAGCAAGATAAAGTTCCAGGCACATCAATGTCACTAGTGTATGCCCAATTTTGATCTGATACCAAAACAGTTTCTGGAGCCATAACATTTCTTTCAAACTGAACTACCAGGAATAGCTAAAGTAATGGGGAAGACAGGAATCAAGAGGGGAACGAGTATCTTAATTCTGTTCTCATTTTCTTTAGATGGTCAAGGAAAAGAAGGGGCACGGTTACCCAGAGATGCCCAACTATCAAAAATTATACAAAATGAAAATGATATACTTACATCACCCTCCAAACTGAGCTTGCACAGAATTTCATGAACGGTAGACATTTTGAAAGAAGCTGGAAAAAAAGTACAACAAAAAGTCCTTATTATGAAGAGACTTTCCCTTCCCCTGAAGCACAGTAATTCATTATACTAATCTCTACTTCTTGGACCATTTCATCTGATGATATTAGAGTAATATTTGCAAATAGATGCAATTCTCATCTTGTGACTCAGAAAATTAAAGCTGAGAGATGGTTTGCATTGTTTGGGATGGACTACAGAACTAGCTAGTTTTGTTCCTGCTCTGCTCAAAGAGAACTTGGGATGACTGACTTCTAAATACAAAAATCAAAATGCTTCCCAACAGTAGTGTAACTTGTCCAAACAGGATAAGACTGAATCTTCTGGTTCTCCTAAATAACAGTAATCTTGTCAAACTAGCCATTACTTCAGTATTTTTCACCAGTAATTTAATATATTGAAAAGGGTCTGAAAACTATGAATGTGAACTGAAATCAACAGCATTTTCATGGTGGCTCATTCCTAAATAGAGCCCTCTATTACTATCCCTAATTATTCTCTTAGCTCACCAGTGATGAGAGGTATTAGAAGATATTAAACTGTTGATGAGAAAGACAATGGACATATCTTCTGATGTTAACTTATCCTATGAAAGAGTAATAATCCTTGTATTGAAGATTCAAAATGGCTGAAATGATGTCATCTTTCAGTTAATACACTTAACCTGGCAGTGATACCATAGCCTGATGAATTGGCTTTCCAGCTTTGTGATCACAGTTCTCGGAATTGATGCACCAACCCCTGCCAAAAAAAGTGCTCAACTGGCAGGAAATTTACCTCAGCTGAGACAAGACAGGTCATTCAGCAGCAGCCTCCCCAAAACAAAGAAAATAGAGCAGAGCTGTGTCCTCAAACCGTGGAAATGACCTCTGAACGACAGCAACTCCTGTTTTGCTTTTATTATTATTATTATTATGTTTTTATATATTTGCACCAGGTCCTAGTCATGGTGTGTGGGATCCCCGATCCTGAGGAATGCAGGATCTTCAGCTGCAGCATGTGAGATCTAGTTCACTGAACAGGGAGAGAACCTGGGCCCCCGGCATCGCGAGTGCAGAGTCTTAACCACTGGACCACCCAGGAAGTCCCTGCTCTTTTTGCTTAATGTTCTTTGATCAAGGAAGTAGTGCCCGTGCAATTCAGCTTTCTGTTTTCTTCCAATAGTTTGCTTAGTTTACATGTTTTCATACAAATGGCTTGGAGGGAGTACTTTGACACAGACATTTTTCTCGTTTATCAGAAGGCTTTGGACTAGGCAGATTCCGGGCTCTGTGGGGAGTGAGTTATAAGAATGTAAGACAAGAGGATTTGCCTTTATTTGTGGTTATGGAAATATTTCTGCAAGACTTTCACAATAAACTCGACTGATGCTTATAGAAACGTTTTAAGCATGGCAAAAAAGAAAGTCACAGCTATTCCAACTCCTCCATTCCCACAACTCTCAGACACTATCACACACACTCCCAATCCCTGCAATATACCCCACCACTGGGATATAATCCTACTTTGTAAAGTTGTCCTCCATAAATAAACTGTGGTACATCCAGATAATGTAGTATTATTCAGCACTAAAAAGAAATGAGCTATCAAGAGGTAACAAATGCATATTACTAAGTGAAAACATCAGTGTGAAAAGGCTACATATTGTATGATTCCAATTATATTACATTCATGAAAAGGCATCACCACGGAGACAGTAAGAGGCTCAGTGGTTGCCAGGGATTAGAGGGTAAGGAGGGAGGGAAGAACTGGTGGAGCATAGAAGATTTTCAGGGCTGTGATACAGTGGATACATATTATTATACATCTGTGAAAACCCACAGAATTTACAACACCAAGAGTGAAGCCTAATATAAACTATGGGATTTGAGTGATAATGATGTGTCAATGTAGGTTCAGCAATTAAAACAAATGCACTGCTCTGGGGGATCTTGAGAGTTAAGGAGGCTGTGTGTATAGAGGGGGTGCTAGAAATACATACAAACTCTGTACTTTGCACTCAATTTTTCTGTGAACCTAAAACAGTCCTCAAAAGTCTACTTTCTTTAAGAGTAGCCAGACTTTCCAAGGGCTTCCCATGTAGCTCAGTTTGGTAAAGAATCTGCCTGCAATGCGGGAGACCTAGGTTCAATCCCTGGGTTGGGAAGATCCCCTGGAGTAGGAAAATGAATACCCACTCCAGTATTTTGCCTGGAGAATCCCTATAGACAGAGGAACCTGGTGTGCTGCAGTCCATGGGGTTGCAAAGAGTCGGACACAACAAGTAACTAAACACAGCACTTAGCACAGACTGTCCAATATACTAGCCACCAGCCACGTGGCGACCAGACAGCCACCAGCTATCAAACATTGAAAGGTGCTCAGTCCAAACTGAGATGTGCTTAAGTAAGTGTAACGTACACACCAGATTTGGAAGACTTAAGTGTTCGCTCAGTCGTGTCCGACTCTTTGTGACCCCGTGGACTGTAGCAAGCCAGGCTCCTCTGTCCATGGGATTCCCCAGGTAAGAATACTGGAGTGGGTTATCATTTCCTTCTCCAGGGGATCTTCCCAACCCGGGGATCTTCCTGACCCGGGGATCCTCCCGACCCAGGGATCGAACCCGGGTCTCCTGCATTGGAGGCAGACGCTTTAACCTCTGAGCCACCAGGGAAGCCTTAGTGTGAGAAGGAGCATGTAAAATCTAATAATTCCCAACTTCACCCTGGGCCAAGAAACATTTTATAGGGTCACATCAGTATCCTGCTGAGATTCACCAAAGCGGAGGTGGACTCCCTAGAACATGGACCACCTGGCCTTGACTCTCACTCATGGGGCTCAGTAAGAACTGGACTAGGTCTGCAGTGAGGGATAAACTGTTATCCTCTGCCTTGTGGAATTCTAGGCCTCATTGTAAGCAGCTAAGAAATAAAAATGCCAAAACAAAAAGACGACCAGTAAATCAGAACTGTTTCTGGATGGATTTATTAGACCAGGCCCTTCACATCAGTTCTGATATTTAGGGATCCGCAGCCATAGAGGCAGGTGAGGTTCTGCCAGGTAGTTCTTTCAAGCTGCCTTTCCAGCTCTGAGCACCAGCCTGGGAGACAGCTGTCTCACCACGCCCTAGATGGATCCCTTGGTGCTGTACCACAGAACATGGGATTCAATCACCCTTCTCACGCCCACAACACACTGACACAGAAAATCAGATTTTTAAAAGCTCACAGATTTCCCTTCCCATTAACTATCCATAGTCGTACTGCTCTTTCACCAACTCAGTGGCTCTTTCACGCCACTATCAACTACATTCCTCTATTTTATCTTGTCACAACAGTTCAATATCCATCCTTCTGTGATGTTCTTTTACTCCAGTTCCATCCAGCCCTCTATCTATTCCCTAGCAAAAGTGGACTTGAGGGACTTCCCTGGTGGTGAAATAGTCACTTAAGAACCCACCTTTCAATGCAGCAGTTGTGGGTTCAATCCCTGGTCAGGGAACTAAGATCCTACACATCGGGGGGCATCTAAGCACACACACCACAACTAGGGAAGACCACAGGTGCGACTACTGAAGCCTGCATGCCACAGGGAAGAATGGCCACAGCCCCCTCAAAACGAAGAAACAGCAAAGTGGACTTGAGCCAAACTGTCCCTTGCTTCTCCTCAAACATACCGTAACTACTTTAATCCACAGCATCTTGACTCATGTCTCCCGTCTCATTGTCTTCCCCTCATCTTCTCCTAGTTACAGACTCTGCCCGTTTCTCAGGTCACTAGCACTTTGGCATATGCTTCAATAGAGTGGCTGCGAACCCCTCCCCGCAACACTGTCTCTCACCTTTCGGTATCAGAAACACTTTCTGATGCCACTCGACTTACTTGCCGTGAAACAGTATCCTGAGTTTCTGCCATGCATCATATATTCAAATGGCAACTACATAGTACAATTCAACAAAACGGTCATCTGCTGGACAGAGTCCCAGTTCCCCAACAGATTTAAGAAGGCTCTTCACACTTTAGGTGCTAAAGAAATTTTCAGAAACAGTGAAGTGATATTTTGCATAATTAACATTGATATGTTACTATTTACAAGCATTCTGCAGAAAAAGAATATCACAATAACCAAAAAACAAGATCCACGAAGCTTGCTATTTGTCCATGCAAGAGTCTTCTGCATCCATATAAATACTTCCTACTTCATGCAAGCTTAACGGCAAAGACATTTTCACCTTAGAAATAAACATGGTCCTAGTTCTTCACTACGGCCAATCCATTTATTTCTTCACCATATCCTGGTCTCTTCACTACATCCAAGATCCTGGCAATGCAAAGTCATTTTACAGATGACTAATTAATCTCCAGAAGAAACAGTCGGCTTTGCCACTCATAATATTTGTTAAAACATTAGCTTAATATAGTGCATTTGATTAATGAAAAGATGTCAGGGTGCGGCTACCCTTGAAAATGGAAAGAGAAAGTCTTGGCAGGGCTACTGTAGGTTACAAACACTGGTGACACCCAGGAAATCAATCAACAAGCCCCTAACACACACACACATACACACACACTCTCTCTCTCTCAGCCTGCCCCTCATTGAAAGCTGAGACAGACACACACAAAACTATGTAACACCGACTCCACTTCTGTAGGACCTTCCAGCTCTCTTCCTTTCTCGGCCCAGGAAGACAAAACCAGGTCACCCAGCTAATGATGAAGGGAGGCAGGGGCCCAGGTCCAGGTCCTCGGACTCAAGGGCCGTTTCAACTTCACCACAGTGGGTCTTCATTCCAAGAGGTTAAAAGAGAAGAGAAAGATAAAAGCATGCAGGAGGCTGGCTAAATACCTGAGAGGTGACATACTGACTAGTTTGAGAAGGGCAGTCACTCACTCTGGAAGGCTCAAGCCAGAACAACAGGGGAAAGTCGGAGGAGATGAGACACGGGTGAGTGTGAGTGTTCCGGGGGTGTGAAGATATAAAGCCAGGTTTAAAACCAGCCACATCTAATGTGGTGGCATGTGGGGGCCTGAGAGGTAAGTTTCTGCATAGTGCATATTTAAGTGTGGCTGTGGAAAGGGATTTGACCCCAATACTCACAGTATCCACTCACAGTATTTGCTCTGGAGGCTGAACTTTCTTACTGAAACAATGGCTCTGCCTTGGTGTACCTATTGTTAGGATGGTAACTGTCCATACCATTGGGGACAATTCCACCCCTACTGACCACTCAGCACAATGAAAAATTCCTAAGCCCATTATAAGCAGAATCACCACTTCTTTTCTGGCAGATCTCTCTATGGAACATAAAAATGCCATCACTCGTTCCAACACTGCAACCTCACCCAGATCTCCAACTGGTTTCAACTTGCAGGAAAGAAAAAAACAAAAATCAGCAAATTCAATCTGTTGATGAGTACCTCCACATAACAGAGAAGGGCTGGGTGACTAGACAAGACTGTTAAAATTACCTTTATCAGGTAAAGTTTTTTAAGAAAATAACTAGAGGGGTACAAGGAGACTGACTGAAAGAGCCACACCCATTTCAAACTGGCTCGAAATAACTCACCACTGGGAAGGGAACTCAGACACCCCACCCTAATGAAGGGAACAGACAGTTTCCTCTGGCCTTGAAAATATTAATAAATGAGGCTGTTAATTGCCTGACTACCAAAGATTCTAGAGTGCAAAGCTAGACATTAAAGAAAGCTGTGCAGCTGCTGGAAAACAGGCACCTTGCATCGAACATAAAGACTATCTTAAGGATAACTTAAGGGTTTATCTTAAAAAAAAAGATTATACTATACTTCAATGCTTCACTTTCACAACATAGTTACAAGTCGTACAAGTAAAACAGCCTTAAACTCTCCCCTAACCCCCACCCAGTAAAAAGTAAAACAAAGCTTACAAAAAGGTGAAAAACAAACAAAAAGTAAACCAGAAGTTAGCACTTGAAATAATAAAAACAAGTTCTACTGATATGAATTATGAAAAACCAGATCCAGAAAGCCCAAATAGCAATTTGTACAAACAAACAAAAACACACTGTAACAGGCTCATCTGCACAGCAGAACCTGAGTATAACCCAGCAGTTTCGTGGTCACACCCACTTTTAAAATGTGGAGTGTTGATGTGTTACCGCAAAACATATCCCTAGCAACCATGATGAATCAATCAGGAACTGGATGATACAAAGGATTTTTAAAATCAAAAAAAATGGGTGAGGGTGTGGGGGTGGAGGGCTGGGATTCCCCACCAAGCCCTTGTTTGCAGTCCTGTGTGTATAGGACCAGACTGAAATTTTAAACCAAAAGCAAGGAAAAAAAAAAAAAAAGCATGAGTGGGGGGCGGGGGGGAGAGGTGGAGCTCATACAGTACTCCACTCTCCACCCCTTCCTCAAACCATTTTTATTCAACAGAACCTTTCTGAAAGCACCCAGTTTTCCCCTTGGTTTTTATGGTCTTGATTAATGTCTGAGTCACAGGCGCAAGTCAATCCCGAGAAATCCTGGAATTCTGCCCAGTGGCCTTGCTCAAACAGAGCAGGATGGACACAGCAGAACTTGCTCTGGCCTGTCCTTTTGCTGCCTGATCTGAATCAATATTTGTTTGCTAACTTCAGACACAATGCAGCCTCGAGCTCTCGGAGCCTCTCAGTCAATCTTCTGATGCAGGGTTAGAGTAGGCGGAAAGAGACAGGCAGAAGAATGATGTCACTTGGCTCCAAGCACTCTCAGGGTTGAGAAATCAAGGTCTTCACATCTACAACTCAATTTCAGTGTTTTATGGCCCACATATTACATTTCCAGTGGGGCCCTGCTGCGTACAGTAAAAAATCTACACAGCATTCAAGATTTTCCACACTCTGGACTCTACCTACTTTTCCTTAAACAAAGCACACGCATACACACACACACACACACACACGTACAGACACTCAGCACCGAAGTTGGATTGGATTGGTAATTCTCCAAACACACTCAGTGCTATTCCGTGACCTCCGTGTCTGAGTTTTTCAAGTCCCCAGTACTGGGAATGCTCAATGTGGATCAGCTGACATCCTCATGCAACTTCAGGGTACAAAAATTACTGTTAACTTTCTCCTGCACCTCTGCCTGCTCCGGGTTCCTGTCTCTCTTGGCGTGTCTGTGAAGTATCAGAGCTGAGAGTATAAAGTCAGTCTTCCACTCTATTCGCCCCCAGGGTTTCCGTCTTACTCACTGCCATTTCCCCATAGGTCTGAACATGAGTGCTCAGCACACTGCACGTATTCACTGACATTTTGCTATGTTTTACACACACTGGGTCTTTCCACATTCTGTCCTTTTCCCCTTCTTTTCCCATACACTCTGTTCTCAATTTTCTTTCTCTTCCTCAGACTGAATATCTCATATGCAGTTCTAGTTCCACGCATAAAGAGCTGGAGGCGTCAATTCCCAGCCTCTATTCACATCTTTGTAATGTCCGATAGATCCACTCAGGGGACAGACTCTTTCTCGTGACCTGCAGCTGTTCCCAACTCCCACAGCCCCTCATTTATACCTCATTTAGGCCCCCTGGGTCCTAGCTCCGTCCACAGAACAATATGGAAAAGTAACCTACACCTGCCATGGCAAGCAAAGTGGGAAAGGAGGCAGGAGGGAGTAAGGGTTTGCAAGTGGCCTTGGGACTCTGATTTCCTCTGAGCTGGGAGTGTGGAGATGGGTGTGGCAGGGAGACAAAGGGCAGGGAGTCCATGTGACAGACACTCCCTTGACTCAGAACTTTCGCACCAAGCCTGGGAGGATAACTCAGACCACTTGTATGCTACTGACTTCTCTCTGACAAGACTGAACAAGATGGTTTAAAAACCTTCAGGCTGTACCCTACGAGAGAGCTTTGGAGGTCATCTCAGTGGACCCACTGAGAAGGGCAAGCCTGGGCACCTCCTGACCCCTTCTGCTGATCTGCTCCCCAGCTAAGTAGATGGGGACCACATCTGGCAACTAGAGGAGGAAAAAGAGATCTGACAGTGAGTAAGTTGGGTAGTGGGGAATCTTTTATTCAAAGACTGCTGTCCTCTGATGTAGCCTACAGTGAGAATAGGGTGTGGCACCAGGGGAGAAAAAAAAAAAAAGGAGGTGGATTCCAGTACGCAAAAAAAAAAAAAAAGAGTATTCCATTTCTGTTCTTACAGTCAAATCCAGAAGGCAGGTTAAGTCATGATAACCTGCAACAACACTTTGCCTAGCAGGTTAAACATGAAGCTCAGGTCTGTGAAACAACTGGATTAAAGGGGAAATGAGCCCCAATCAAGTTCGGAAGCTAATATTAATTTGGGAAAACATAAAGTTCACAATCAATTACTGCCTATACAATTCACTCATTTTTGTTTTTTCTCCTCACTAGATTTAAAACCTAAAGAGCAGAGTGGTGCTTTTTTGGGGGGAGTAGGGGTGGGGGTTCTGTTTTGTTCACTGCTGTATCCCTAAGTGCTTATACTAGCGAGTGGAACATGAAGTGAAAATGAGGTGTTAGTTGCTCAGTCATGTCCTACTCTTTGTGACTCCATGGACTGTAGCCCACCAGGCTCCTCTGTCCATGGGATTCTTCAGGCAAGAATACTGGAGTGGGTTGCCATTTCCTTCTCCGGGGGATCTTCCCGACCCAGGGATTGAACCCAGTTCTCCTGCATTGCAGGCAGAGTCTTTACCATCTGAGCCACCAGGGAAGCCATAGCGGAACATAGTAGATGGAACATCTGAGTGGAACATAGTAGATGCTTAATAAATACTGTCGAATGAAGAGATGTTTAAGGCAGCCCAGGAGAGCCTGGGATGTTCATCTGGCACACCCACCCTCAGTTTGTAAGAAATGCCTCAGCAGGCCCACAGCCCCACACAAAGGAAGGACAAAGGCCAGATTCTAGGCCCATCAGGGCAGGAAGAGCCTGCAAACCCCAAAATCAATAACAATGTAGGAGGATATCTACCTTGCCAGGAAAAATACTTAAATTAGAAATCAGTCAGGAAACTAATGGCCACGACTGCAGACATATCAATCGATACAGTATTTTTAATAGCTCAAAGACAGAGGATGTTAAATACTGACACTCCAGTCCCAAACCAAGTTCATGATCAAAGCCAGTGAGTCAGCAGTATTTCCTGGGCATTTATAACAGACAAGCCATTTGGCACTACAGGAAATCACAAAATCCAGGCAGTCCTCCAATCATAAACTCCAACTAAAAAAAATTGGTTTGATGGTCGCACCCTTCCATGGCAGATGCGATTTATTTCTGGGGAAAGCCTTGACTTAAGTTTTGAGATAACAGATGGAGTTAGAAGGGAGGAGAGTTCCACAGGCGGCAATCTTAACGCCCCTGACCAGTAAGGACACCGAACCTGGCCTCATCTGAGATCTTCCTTCACACTGCCTGGATATTATGTGGCCCTCTGATTCCACGGCCTCAAATGTTATAAATTACAATGCTTAGGTTCAAAAAGGTGCCTTGCTATATTTAAATAACACAACTCCCCTGAGTTGCTAAGGATTTTAGGACCACCAACCTTCCCAATACTGACTATTAACAAATACTGATTCAATCTGCTACTCTCCAGCTGGGTATAATAAGTACAGTAAAGGAGGAGGAATGGGAAGAATGTATCAGAACTGGATAAGCATGGTCGGGCTTTTGCAATATGTCAGGGAGGAGGATCTCCAAGGAGGCAGGAGGAATACAGAGAAAAGTAGAGATGGTGATAAGGACATAATTACAATTACAATAATGTGATCAAGGCCAGCATTACAACTAAGAAGACTTCCAGTAAAATATTTCAGTGATTTTTTTTCTTCTTACCTACACATCTTCCCTCCCAATTCCCACCACTCCCAACCCCCAAGCTGGGCCAGTACTTTCTATGGAAGTGTCTTCTACAACATTGCTTCAGTGCGACAGTGCCTTCTACATTCCAAATGACCAAGGTCCAGACAGGCACAATATGGTACATTTTGGATAGAACCTATCAAAACAGTCAGTGTGAGCTCAAGGGTCCAAACCTATCAAAACAGTCAGTATGAGCTCAAGGGTCCAGAACTCTGGACTCCATGACCTTATGGTTCTGGATAAAGACCCAGTAAGTCCCTATGAGGGTATTGGTCTTTTATACACATATTGAGAATACCTTCCAATAGCTTTAAAAGGGCAAACCTTAATACAAAAAGAATGATACTGCTTTGGTATGACACAATGCTTTCAGGGTGCTCTACAAATTTATTTTTGAATGAACATGTTTTGGAACCTTTTATAATAACCCTCAGGGGCAATTCTTAAACCACTTTCATCCATAAGGAAATAGATGCCCACTTCCCACCGTCTTAACCGCGCCTTGATGGAAAACAGCCCTCCACGCCAGGCGCTAGGGCCGATCTCACAGAGCGACAGGGAGAGGCCTAGGGGGCCACGCCCTGTTCTGTACCCTCTTTGACTCATTGTCGCATCAGCGCCAGTAAGTCAATGACAACTCTGCCCACGGAACCACGGGGGACACTTCCTTCCTGAAGCAAAAGTTGTCAGGCAAATTGGAAACTCTTCAGATACACGGAAATCAAAAGTGCTCTCCTACAGGATAATCTAGACAAGAGAGAAGGAGCTGAGGTTCTTTCGTTCTGTTCTGTTCTATAGAGGCAGGAGGTCGCTGCTAAAAACCCCTACCCCTTATCATCCGTCCAGCTGCTTCTCTCTTGCTGGTTGGCACAAGTTCCACAAATGCACATTTGTTTCAAGTTAACTTGCAACAGTTGGGGATCCCTTTCTAGATGGCCGTAAGACTCGTGTTCAATGTAGAGGGTGCCGCACCCTCCGCTCTCCTCCCGACCCGGGGCTCCTAGGGTGGCCGCACCCAGCCCCCCGCATCGCCTGGCGCGTCTGGAATGTGGGGCCTCCCTCTGGCCCCCTCCCCGGCGCCACCTCGTCTGGCTTCCTACGTGCACTCGGGAGGGCGGCCCGACCCCTCCTTCTGCTTTGCACCCCCCATGCCGCAGCACACCCGGCGCCCCTCAGTCCTGTCCAAACCTCCTCGCCACTAGGCACCCTCTCCGCCGGCGAGCCCCTAGTGCAGACGATCCCTCCGGCCCTTTCCCGGGTCCCGGTCGCCAGAGCTTCTCTTTGCAAGGCTGACTCCTTCCTTGCCTCTTCGCACCGCACCCCCCCACCCCGCCCCCGCTAGCTCGGCGGCCTCGGGCTGTAGCGGATGGGCGGGCGGGGCGTCCCGCTTACCTGGGTTGGGCGCAGTGCGCTTTGAGCGTCCCCAGAATCTGAACAGAGCCGGCTGCCCTGGGTGGGGCTTTTATAGTCACCACATCCTCGCGGTGCACTGGAGGCCCGCCCCGCCCCGCCTTCCCCTGCCCCTTCCCTTGCTCGCACCCGGACTTGGGGGTGACTCACCCTTCCCGCCCCGCGCGCCCGCCAGGGCCGCCTCGCCCTGGAACATTCCCTGGGCCGCGCCAGTGGGGGTGGCCCCGCGCCCACTGCCGTACCCTCCAGTAAAGCGCTGCTGAGACTTCCCCGAGGCCTATTAGCGGCCTCTTTTTCCTCCTTTTCTCTGCTTCTCCAGCGCCACGTTGAGTTCTCAGCCCTGCCTCAGGTTCATATCAGTACAGTTGCAAGACTTTAGTCGACTATGAGGTTGGTTAAGTCATTTTTTTTTTAAGGCGTCGATGCAATAGGACGAATAGTTTCAAGAAACATAAATTGTGATTCCCCTGAGCTGGGCCGTTGGCATCCAGCCCCCGGTTACCGTCTGCAAACATATTAGCTTAACCTCTGACCGGCCATTCCCGGGAGGAGCGCTGAGAGGGGGAGTCCCGCAGTGTCCTGGCTGGCAAAGGATTCCTCCGCCTTGGGGTGCGTTGGTACACAGGGCACCACTGTGGCTGTTGGTTAGTGGGTGGGAGGCTGAAGCCAGGAGCAAGATCCCACCCTCCAGCCCGGGGAGGCGCCCTTTTCCCAAACCTCCCGAGACGCCGGGCCTCCCGCGTGTCGGGCAGCTGTGCATGTCCTCGTGGCAGGCAGTCCCAGGCTGGGTGGGACCAGTGGCTTTGAACCTTGAGTTCCTACAAAGAAGTTCCTCCCTTCCTTCTTTCCTAACTGGCTTTTTTTTTTTTCCTCTCAACCTCAGCTCCCTGGCTTGGTTTTGGTATTTCTCGCTGTTTTTTTTTTTTTTTTCATTCTCTGCTTCTATGAACCACCGTGGCAATAAGCACACAAATGTGATTTTGTGTGTGATTGTAAAAATACTGTACTCATACCTCAAAGTAGCCGGAAAGTTTTGCTAAGAATCCCAAAAATCTCGCTCTGCACCTCTGAGTTCTTTCCTTTCGCACACCTCACGTAGCTCTTTCACCTGATGCTTCTATAGAGTTTTAATCTCCTGTCTCGCTTAACGTCTGTTTTTACTTTCTAGTTGAGCGTCATTTCATTCCTGGGAATTAAGAAATGGCGAGGCCAAGAAATCATTGCCAAGCTCACAGTCAAGTCCAAACCACAAATGGGGGTCTTTAAACACTCAGCCCAGAGCTCACTGTTACCCGTTTCTTCCACTCATAATGAAACATGATAGACACCGTCAGAAGGACAAATAGAAAATAAAGCAATTCTGTTGATACAATCTCTGATTTACATTTGTGTTCAGTTGCTAAGTTGTGTCTGCCTCTTTACCATCCCATCAACTGTAGTCCACCAGGCTCCTCTGTTCATGGGATTCTTAAGCAAGAATACTGGAGTGGGTTGCCATTTTCTTCTCCAGGGGTTCTTCCCCACCCAAAGATCAAACTTGCCTCTCCTTAATTGGCAGGCGGATTCTTTACCACTGAGCCATCAGGGAAACCCATTTACCTTTCAATTAAGCTCAGTTCAGTCCCTCAGTCGTGTCCGACTCTTTGCGACCCCATGAATTGCAGCACGCCAGGCCTCCCTGTCCATCACCAACTCCCAGAGTTTACCCAAACTCATGTCCATCGAGTCGGTGATGCCTTCCAGCCATCTCATCCTCGGTCGTCCCCTTCTCCTCCTGCCCCCAATCCTTCCCAGCATCAGGGTCTTTTCAAATGAGTTAACTCTTGGCATGAAGTGGCCAAAGTATTGGAGTTTCAGCTTCAGCATCAGTCCTTCCAATGAACACCCAGGACTGGTCTGCTTTAGGGTGGATTGGTTGGATCTCCTTGCAGTCCAAGGGACTCTCAAGAGTCTTCTCCAACACAGCTCAAAAGCATCAATTCTTCGGCGCTCAGCTTTCTTCACAGTCCAACTCTCATATCCATACATGACCACTGGAAAAACCATAGCCTTGACTAGATGGACCTTTGTTGGCAAAGTAATGTCTCTGCTTTTAAATATGCTGTCTAGGTTGATCATAACTTTCCTTCCAAGGATTAAGCGTCTTTTAATTTCATGGCTGCAATCACCATCTGCAGTGATTATGGAGCCCCCCAAAATAAAGTGTGACACTGTTACCACTGTTTCCCCATCTATTTCCCATGAAGTGATGGGACCAGATTCCATGATCTTAGTTTTCTGAATGTTGAGCTTCAGAGTGAGCCAACTTTCTCACTCTCCTCATAGCTCCTCAATCAGGCTGAAAGCTTTACAACCAGAAATTGTGTTTTTCTGCTTACTCCCTGAATATTTTGGAACAGGAGACCATAGACTGACAATAATGGTGGGCTGGATCCTGTTTCCCTTCTGTTCTCCTGGCTGGTTGCACAGCCTCTGATTCCCAGTTGTGCTGTGATAGGCACTCTACAGAAGATAAGATTTAATTCAAATCATGTGGAATACCTAGGAGCCAAGTATCCACAAGAATGCTTTTGCTTATCTAGGGCATCTAGCAAATCCAAACATACAGATCTGTTCAATAGCCAGAGTTGGCTTCATACTACAGAACTTCACACTGGTGTTTTCATAAGAGAAAGCTGTTGCAGGTCATGGATTGCTCTTTCTGAGGAATGTGGGGCCAGTTCTGCCAGTTGAAATGAGCCTTTGAAACTCTGTGCAAAGATCCTTTTTTCTTTCTTTTCCCCCCATGGTTGGAAGAATGTTTACAACAACAAATCTCAGATTATGTCTCTGCTGCTGTGCATTCTGTCCTCCAAAGCCTTGACTTTATTTTGTTCACGCTTCATCTGCTGTACCTCAGCACTACTAATTGTGCCTAACTAGCTCCAGTACTCTTGCCTGGAAAATCCCATGGACGGAGAAGCCTGGTAGGCTGCAGTCCATGGGGTCACTGAGTCGGACATGACTGAGCGACTTCACTTTCACTTTTCACTTTCATGCATTGGAGAAGGAAATGGCAACCCACTCCAGTGTTCTTGCCTGGAGAATCCCAGGGACGGGGTAGCCTGGTGGGCTGCCGGCTATAGGGTCGCAGAGTCAGACACGACTGAAGTGACTTAGCAGCTGCGGCAGCAGCAGCAGCAGTAATAGGCACTCACTAAAACTTAGCAAACAACAGAATTATTCACCCAATACTAGAATGTTAGAGCAGAGAGGGGCCTTAACAGGCTACTTATCCAGTCCTCAATTTTTATAGATGTAGAAACTGGAGCCCAAATAAAGTCTCCTGCCCAGTCCAGAGATGGAAAAATGCACTCAAGTTACTTACTGCAGTTTAACAAATTACCACCAAAACTTAGTGGTTCAAACATAAATAAAACCGTTTGCTCATGATTTTGCAATGTGGACAGGACTCAGGGGACAGCTAGTCTCTTCTCAGTAATGCTGGGTGGGGCTACAGGGGTTGCAGGATGGAAAGGCATTTCACTCATTTGTCTGGTGCCTCCACTGTGGTTGCTGGAATGCCTGGGAGCAGGCTGGATCTCTCTGTCCCTTGGACTGTCATCTGCCAGGTCCTCCTCTACACCAGGATAGTAAAGGCAGCCGGCTCTCAAGAAGCAAAAGCTGGAGCTACCAGGCCTCTTGGCTTGTGGGCTACCCTAAAACAGGCTGAATTGGTTTTGTGGGCTGTAGTTAGCTGATCTTCACTTTAATCTGTCATCTGATCGGTCTTTGGCTTTATCTTCTGGCCTCTTGACACCACTCTCTGAGATGTCTTTCCTTTTCCTTAAAAATGGTCCATATTTGTTCCTGAGTAGTTCTCTCAATCTGCGTCATGCTAGTAGAGACTCGAAGGCCCAGAAACTTCTTTTCATTTTTGAACTATTTCTGTGTCCAACCTGGCAGTCCTTTCATTAATTATCTTTAAAATTCTGTGGGCTTTCTATACATCTTATTGAGGTTCCTTCCGTGCTCCAAAATTTATATCCGATGGAATTTTTCTCAAAACTTTTGAGGAATTTCTGTAAATTTTAATGAGGCTTAACATCCAAATGCTCCAAAATTCACATTGATTATTCATATTGATTATCCTTTCTAAAAAAGATCTGAGTTTGTCAAGCTGGAACAATGCACTTAAGATTCTTAGAAGCCCTGAGATGGCCTTCAAAGTACCACATTAAATCTTTCTGGAATCTTAAAAATAAATAAAAGGGACTTTTCTGGTGGCGCAGTGGATGGGAATCTGCCTGCCAATGCAGGGAATCTGGGTTCCATCCCTGGTCTGGGAAGGTCCTTCATGCCTGGAGCAGCTAAGCCCGTGCACCATAACTCCTTAGCTTGCACTCTAGAGCCCCTGAGCCGCAACTACTGAGCCTGCAAACCACAAGTACTGAAGCCTGTGCTCTGCAACAAGAGAAGCCACTGCAATGAAGCCCCCACTTGTCACAACTAGGTAAAGACTGTACAAAGCAACAAAGATCCAGTGAAGTAAAAAATAAATAAATAATTTTTTTGAAAAAAAAATTAAAAAAAAAAAAAAAAAGATTTTGCAACCACACATGATTTAATCTTTATCCTGGGGCCATTTCTTATTTTCCAAATCTTTCTTCAGCTAGAATTCTGCTTAAAAACCAAACGTATGTTTACTTAGTACTTTTTTTTTCTTTTTTACTTTATCATACACAGCTAAAAGAAGACCACTGGCATTTTCAGCATTCTGCCTGGAAATCTCCTTGGCTAGATTCATAAGTTCATTAGGCACATTTTCTATCACTTGTGTTACCACAGGCAACAGTAACATTAAACATTCTGCCAACACATTCTGCTAACACATAACCTGGGCTGCCTTTTTTCCAATCTTCCATGGCAATTTCCTTACCACTTTTCCAAGCTCCAGTAACAGTCTTCTCTCTAGTTACTGTCTGGAAGTAAAGTCCATGTCACACATTTTAGGTTTTTCTTACAGCAACACTTCATGTCCACATTCTAATTTCTGTTTCAGTCTCCTGTTACTAGGAAATAACCCACTTCCAAATATCAGAAACTTAGAACAGCAACAAATGTATTTGTTCTGATTCTATAAAGGGCAGAGTTCATGGAATCAGCTCATCTCTGGTCTATTTAGCATTGTTTGCTGCTGCTAAGTCACTTCAGTCGTGTCCGACTCTGTGCAACCCCATAGACAGCAGCCCACCAGGCTCCCCCATCCCTGGGATTCTCCAGGCAAGAACACTGGAGTGGGTTGCCATTTCCTTCTCCAATGCATGAAAGTGAAAAGTGAAAGGAAGTCGCTCAGTCGTGTCTGACCCTTAGCATGGACTGCAGCCTACCAGGCTCCTCCATCCATGGGATTTTCCAGGCAAGAGTACTGGAGTTGTTTAGGGAGACTCAAATGAAGCTGGAAGATCCATAAGGGCCTCCCTCCAGCAGAGTAGTTACTGACCTTCAAAGGACTGAAAGTGGAAGCTACCAGGCCCAGAAGTGAAACAGTGGCACTTCCCTGCATCCCATTGATCAAGGGAAGTGATATAACCCAGATTTAAGGGAATAATTTCCACCTTTTCATAAAGGGAGTGATATATGTTTACATGAGTGAAAGGAATTGTTGGCAACCACTTTTGCATACAATCCACCACAGTCCTTAAACCAGTAAGTGGCAGAACTAAATCCACTGCTTTTTTCCATCATACCATCTCTCTCACACACCACCACTGCTTCAGTAAGAAGCAAGCTGTCTCTAAGTCCTCTACATTATATGGTTTAGAGTTTCACTAACCATAAAGATGTTCTTACCTTGAAACTTGTTATATACAATCAGTATATAATAATGTATTATATTTGAAGACATAGCCAGAAGAGGAAAAACACCTATTTGGAAAACCTGATATCCAGAATATCAGAATATTCAGATATCAGATATATCAGATATCAGAGTTCTAGAAAGAAAAATAGGGAAAATGAAGGGGAGAACATCACCAAAAAATAACTGAGGACAATTTTCTAAAACTGAAGGCTATGAGGCTTTAGATTGGAAAAACCACAAGTAATGGAAAAACAAACCCAAGACACATTATCATGAAATTTCAGAACACTGAGCGGGGCCAGGGGAAAGATCCTAAAAGATTTCAGAGAGATTTAAAAAACAACTCATTTATGAAGGGTAAGAAAGAAGATTGGCATGATATTCAAGACTCAGATCTTAGTTTCCAAATACTATTCCCAGTAAATAAACCAGTTCTTAAAGCAATGGCTGGATCCAGAGGTGGAACAGAGAAAATCTGTGGTGAGCTTTGTGCTAAATGACTGATGGTAAAAAATCAAAAAGACACAAGAGACAATTTAAAGGAGTTCTCACTGGTTAAAATTGAGGGCAATTTGAGGATCATATTGAATAGTGACAGGAACTGATGATACACATTGAATAGTCTAGTAGTAAAATAGAAAATACAGGAGTGGACAGGAGAAGTTCTTAATTAGATAAGAATGCTAACTTATAAATGTATCAGGAAAGATAAATACAAAAAAGATCATTATTATGCAACTAGAATTCCATACCCAGGCACACTATAAATCAAGAATGGACTTCCCTGCTGGCAGAGTGGATAAGAATCCACCTGCCAATGTAGGCAACATAAGTTAGATCCCTGGTGTAGGAAGATTACAAATGTGATGGAACAACTAAGCCCATGTACCACAATTACTAAAGCCCATGCGCCTGGAGTCCATGCTTCACGAGAGAAGCTACTGCAATGAGAAGTCTAAGCACCACAACAAAGAGTAGCCCCAGCTCACCACAACTAAGAAAGCGTGCACACAGCAACAAAGACCTAGCATAACCAAAAATACACAAATTAATTTTTAAAAGAATGTTTCATCATTAACATTTTTCAAAAATATTGTTTATGCCTATGTGCCCTGTGTTAATTTCCTAAGACTGCCACGAACAAATTGCAACAACATGGTGGCTTAAAAGAACAGAAGTATTCTCTTGCAGTTGTGGAAGCCAGAAGTATGAAACTGAGGTACCTACAGGGCCATACTCCCACCAGAGGCTCTAAAGCAGAACTCTTGTCTCTTCCAGCTTCTGGTGGCTCCAGTCATTCCATGTGGCTGCATACTCTAATCTCTTCCTCCAACTTCTCAAGGTCCTCTTCTCTGTTCCCGTGTCTTCTCCTCTTCTGTCTTTCAGAAGAACACTTCTCACTGGATTTAGGATCAATCTAGATTCAGTTCAGTTCAGTCGCTCAGTCATGTCCGACTCTTTGCGACCCTATGGACTGCAGCATGCCAGGCCTCCCCGTCCATCACCAACTCCCAGAGTTTACTCAAACTCATGTCCATCGAGTCGGTGATGTCCTTCAACCATCTCATCCTCTGTCGTCCCCTTCTCTTCCTACCTTCAATCTTTCCCAGCATCAGTGTTTTTCCAGTGAGTCAGCTCTTTGCATCGGGTGACCAAAGTATTGGAGTTTCAGCTTCAACATCAGTCCTTCCAGTGAACATTCAGGACTTATTTCCTTCAGGATGGACTGGTTGGATCTCCTTGCAGTCCAAGGGACTCTCAAAGTCTTCTCCATCACCACAGTTCAAAAACATCAATTCTTCGGCGCTCAGCTTTCTTTATAGTCCAACTCTCACATCCATACATGACTACTGAAAAAACCATAGCCTTGACTAGACAGACCGTTGTTGGCAAAGTAATGTCTCTGTTTTTTAATATGCTGTCTAGATAATTGAGGATAATCTTTCTTCACATCTGTAACTTATCTTCAGATCTGTAACTTAATTATATCTGCAAAGACTCTTTTTTCCCAATAAGGAAATATTCACAGATTCTAAGACTGAAGATGTAGACATAGCTCTAGGGCACCACCATTCATCCCACTATACACCCTAATCTCAGGAGACTTGTGAATGGTGTACTTCACCAAAACAAGAGAATATAGCAAAATTACGAAGCAGTGAATTCAGGAAACAAGGGATTCAATGCAAAAATAAGTGAACAGAATTCCCAGGATGATGGGGAGGAGAGAACTTGGAATGAGAGCTGTGCAGCAGGCATTCAGGGCAATCAGTGTAGCTTGGAGAAGGGGACTGATTGCTGTAGCACACGTGTCTCGGAAACAGCAGGAGGAAGCAATTACCACAGGGGTTTTAAGTTACTGAGAAGAAATTAACAGCTCCATTGGACGGCTTTGGAATGACTTTGTGAGCATGATAAGGAAAACTATCAATGAAAAGCTCTGGGAAAACAAAAACTTGTTGCAGCATGCTATAAACTGAATGTTTATATCCCACCCATGATTCATATCTTGAAATCTAACCCTCTACATGAGGGTATTTAGAAATGGGGCTTTGGGGAAGTGAATAGGTCATGAAAGCAGAACACTCATAGGAGATTAGTACTTTTATAAAAGAGCCCAGGGAATTCCCTGTTGGTCCAGTGGTTAGGACTCTGTGTTGTTACTGCTGAGGGCCTGGGTTCAAAATCCCAGCTCAGGAAACTAAAATCCCAAAAGCCACGTGGGTCCTCATCAGATCTTGATCTTGAACTTACCCATCTCCAGAGCTATGAGAATTCGTGGCAGTTTGCTGTGACAGCCTAAATGGACTAAGATACACATATTATATTCTCCAAAGATGACCCATCCCAGATGCTCCTCTAGAATTCTACCACTTTTCTCTCAAGAGGAGGAGGATATGCCCAGTTCCCTTGAATCTCATGACCTGTTGTGAATTATCTGACCAACAGAACACAGCATAAGTCATGCTGTGTGCCTTCTGAGGCTAGATCATGACTGCATTTCTACTTTGTTTACTTGAGACATTTGCCTTGGAACCCAGTCACCATTCTGTGAGGAAGCGCAAGTAGCCTATGGAGAGGTTCCAAAGTCTACGGTTGACAGCCAGTACCAACCTGACATAAAGCCACTTAAAAGTGGGCCATGCCAGAAGCAGGGCACTCAAAAGCTGGGGCTCTGGAACAACCCAGAGGGACGGGGTAGGGAGGGAAGTGGATGGGGGACACATGTTCACCCATGGCTGATTCATGTCAATGTATGGCAAAAACCATCAATTATCCTCCAATTAAATTAATTTTTTTTTTTAAAGTGGACCATGCCAACTGAAGTTGAGTAGAGACAAGCCTCTTCCACCAAGCTCTGTCTAAACTGCAAATGAGTAAGCAAAACAAATGACTATTTTAAGAAACTAAATTTGGAGGAGGTTAGTACAGCCAAAAAGAGTTGCAGCGAGAAGATAATGAAAACATAACACATTATGTTATGCTCAGGTTATGTTTCTGTAATTCTATAAACAACATTAGAGAAAAATAATGTAATCATTTGTGTGTATATCATAGGTAAGGATTAAAATATCTCTTTTCATTAAAACATAATAAGTGAAAGTGAAGTCGCTCTGTCGTGTCCAACTCTTCGCGACCCCATGGACTGTAGCCTACCAGGCTCCTCCCTCCATGGGATTCTCCAGGCAAGAGTACTGGAGTGGGTTGCCATTTCCTTCTCCAGGGGATCTTCCCAACCCAGGGATCGAACCCGGGTCTCCTGCATTCCCGGCAGACGCTTTAACCTCTGAGCCACCAGGAAGGTTAAGGCTAAATGCTACTTAAAACTGAAAAATTAAGAAACAGTGGAATGTTATTCAGAAATAAATTGGTCAAACTCCACAAGAAATAGCTGCAAGTGCTGAAAATATTTGGCTTCTTGGAGCAGAAATTTTGAGTACTGTGGATGAGGGTGAGTAATTGCTCGGGGTGTGTGTGTGTGTGTGTGTGTATGCTGTCACGGAAGATGATTATTTTCTTTGTGTGTGTGTGTGTGTGTATGCTGTCACGGAAGATGATTATTTTGTGTGTGTGTGTGTGTGTATGCTGTCACGGAAGATGATTATTTTCTTTGTGTGTGTGTGTGGGTGTGTATGCTGTCACGGAAGATGATTATTTTCTGTGTGTGTGTGTGTGTGTGTGTATGCTGTCACGGAAGATGATTATTTTCTTTAACAACCCTTTCCTTTAAAGTGGGCAGCAATATACTCAGCTAAAAGATTGCAATTTTCAGCTTCAAGAAAATCTCCTTAAAAAGAAAACAGCAGTTGACATGGGGTTTTGGTTTGTTTGGTCTGGTTAGTAACTTTTACCCTGAAATCCCCTTTCCTCCCTACTTCCTTTGCCTGATACTTGCTTTGATGTCTGGAGCTCTTGCAGTTACTGTGGGCGCTGAGAAAAACTGGAAGATGGAAACTAGGCACAAAGGATGGAGAACAAAAAACTTGAGCATAAAAACGAAAGCATAGGACAAAACGTCAAGAGGAGACTGTTTTCCTGATGACTGTTAAGCCATGAGTTCAATCCTGGACTGCTTTCCTCCAGATTTCTTTTACATGAAAGAAAAAAATTAATTTGTACCTTAAAGTACTTACATTCAGTCTCTGTTACTAACAAATAAGCTGAACACTAACTCATATAGAATTATATAGAATTCTTGTGTAAATATGTGCCTTGTACAACTATTCTCTTGTGTAACTTAGCTGAAGATAAAAATTAGAAGAGGAGAGAAGATGAAAGGAAGAGGGAGAGGGAGAGAGGGAAGGAAGGAAAGAAAGAGGAGAATCAGAGCGAATGAGTCAGTGAACAAGAATGGGGCTTGGAGTGAACCCAGTCCTGGGGTCTTGTTCTGTGTCTGCTTCTTTGACAACCTCAGTTTTCTCACTTGTGATACTGCAAGACAAATGTAAAGATTAGACAAAGTTAGTAAAAGTGCCTAATGTATTGTACTGTTGCAAAAAAAAAAAAAAGAGGGTATTTCATCGGCTTTTTGAGTTCTTCCACCATCTAGCCCTGCTGAACTCATGGTAAGTCTTCAAGAAACTCGTGCTGAATTAAGGTGCTTTCAGTGTGGACAAACCACAGTTTGTTTTGAGATATTTTCCAGGGAAATGTATGCCTCTTTTTCCCAGTTGTAACATATACTTTTGGTCTCAGCTCATTCTATACAAAGCATCCAGAAAAGCTTTCTAAGAAATAGTTCTAAGAATAGTTTTCCCCTCTCTGGAAATCTTTCTCGCTCCCCCACATCTTTCCCTTCACTCCCACTTTGCACCCCTGCCAATCACACTCATGCCTCCACAGGCCTTTCTTCAGACTGTTTCCCTGCCAGAAATGCCCTTTCCCACTTTCCTCGAGAGTGAGTTTCTTTTCCCTCAAGCCTCAGAGCAAGTATTTTCTCATGAAGGAAAACCCTTCCCAAGCCCTTCAGGTAGATCTGGCTGTAATCTGTTTCTCTTGCTATTTTTGTGTCCGTCTCCTCTCTCAGTTATCACTTTGTATTGTTATTCTTTTATTTGTTGGTCTCTGCAACTAGCCGGGAGCTCCTTGAGGACAGGTTTTTGGTTGTGCTGACACTGTCTTTACCCAGTACCTGCTGTTATTGTATTTCTCTCCACAAACACATTACTTTGTCCTATTCAAATTTAAACTTATCTGCTAAATATTAATGGGCTGTTAGTATCCAGAGTGGCTGGAAATGGCTGAAATAGGAATTCTTAAATGTTATCAGTGAGAAGGCAATTTAGGAGTATCTATCAATATTAAAATTGTTCATACTAGGGAATTCCCTGTGGCCCAGTGGTTAAGACTCTGTGCTTCCAATGCACGAGTCTGACTTTTGGTCAGGGAATTAAGATCCAACATGTGCTGTAGCCAAAAATAAGTAAAATTTTAAAAATTAAAAAAAAAAAAAGTCGTGGGGGCCCAGTGGTTAAGAATCTGCCTTGCAATGCAGGGGACACAGATTCATTCTCTGATCAGAAACTAAGATCCCACATGCCACAGAGCTACTGAGCTCACACACCACAACTTAAGAATCAGCATGCAGCAACGAAAGATCCCGCATGAAGATCCCGCATGCCACAACTAAGACCTGACGCAGTCAAATAAATAAATATTTTTTAAAATGTTCATACCCTTTGACTGAGTGATTTTGCTGCAAGAAAGCTATCCTGAAAAGGATGTGTCACATATGATCACAACATATGTGTGTAAGGATTTTTATTGTAGCGTTAAAAGACTGATATACCCTAAATGCTTATCAGTGAGGCTAGATTAAATTATAAAATATCTGTATTATCAACTGAAGCTGGAATAGATCAATATGGACAGTTTTCACATATATAGAGTAGGGACTTCCCTGGTGGCCCTACTCTAGGCTAAAGCTAGCCTGCTCAGTGGTTAAAGCTCCCTGCTCCCACTGCTGGGGGCCTGGGTTCAACCCCGAGTCAGGGAACTAGATCCTGCTTGCAGAAGCAAAGATCAAAGATCCTGCATGCCTCAACTAAGATACGGTGCAGCCAAATAAATAAAACTGTTTTAAAAATTTTAAAAATATAGAATAAAACAAGAGAAAGCAGAATGTCAGTGTAGCCTGTGTCTTGTTGGCATGCTAAGATACAATACTAATATATAAAACACTATAAAAACAGATTTGGCTATAAACATCCACCCTATCGTGATGATTCTTACATTAAATTGCTGAGATACTGGGATGCTTCCTGGGCCATCATAGTGGCATCTTAGTTCTTACCTCAGCACATTTTGCTGCATTTTTATGGTTTGACAAGTCAGAGGATAAATATTTCAAAGTCTCCCAGCCTCTATCATTCCTTCAAGCAGTATTTTCCACAGAATGTTGCCCAACATATATACAAGTATTTAGATGCCAAGTGTCTGCAATGATCTTAATTCTATAATAAAAAATGTATCTTTTAGTCATAAGAGTTTGCTCAAAATAGTATTCTTCATAAAATAAAATGTTTAGTGAGTATAAAAACACATAGAGATAGCTACACCTTGGACATTTTCGTCTTTATTAAATATCTCCTAGATACAGCACTCTTGCCTGAAAAATCCCATGGACGAAGGAGCCTGGTGGGCTGCAGTCCATGGGGTCGCTAAGAGTCGGTCACGACTGAGTGACTTCCCTTTCACTTTTCACGTTCATGCATTGGAGAAGGAAATGGCAACCCACTCCAGTGTTCTTGCCTGGAGAATCCCAGGGATGGGGGAGCCTGGTGGGCTGCCGTCTATGGGGTCGCACAGAGTTGGACACGACTGAAGCGACTTAGCAGCAGCAGCAGCAGCAGATACTTTTTTGAGTGTTTTGACTTTTTTTAAACTTTAAAGGCCTTATGATTTGTGAGTTAAAAAGTCAATTAGACTAATAATACTAATTTTGAGTATTTATATTAATAGTTATATATGTACATTTATATATTTACATATGTGTGTAAGTGTATACATATATTGGAAGGATATACACCAAGCTGATGCTGACTAGCTCTTGGGAAAGAAGAAGATTGGTGTATATGTGTAAAGGATAATGCTCACCTTTTATTTTTATACTTCTTTATATTACTTGATTTCTGTTAACAATGAATATATGTTCCTTCTTTAATTGTAAACATGGTTTACATAGAAAAAATAAATATGGCTAGTGAAAAGAGGGCTTCCTTCTTTAAAGAAAGATTAAGATTATGACACATTAAGATTACGACACTCTGTGCCAGGCTTTGGGGAAAACTTCCATCTTCTTGATGGTATTTTTCAAATATATTCAAGAAAATACAATTAAAAAACAGTAGAGTGAAAGTTATATCACAGCACCCTCTGTGAAAAACTCAATCTGTGAGAAAACCATCTAGTAAAATTTCATTTGCTTTTGATTCTTCTGATCATAATTTGTAATACAACCTATGCAGGGCCAATGCTTACATAGTTCATATACTATACAGAAATAAGAAGGTTTGCTAAACAAGTTGATATAATAGGAGCTCCCTATTCATCTTTGCAACTCCAGCACCTGATCCAGTGTGGGCACATGACAGGCTTGCCATCTTTCAAGGTCTGACTTTGCTGGACTCTTCTCTATTGCTGTAAGTGAAAGTGAAGTCGCTCAGTCATGTCCGACTCTTTGCGACCCCATGGACTGTAGCCTACCAGGCTCCTCTGTCCATGGGATTTTCCAGGGAATAGTACTGGAGCGCATTGCCATTTCCTTCTCCAGGGGATCTTCCCGACCCAGGGATCGAACCTGGGTCTCCCACATTGTAGACAGACGCTTTACCGTCTGAGCCACCAGGGAAGTCTCTATTGTCCTGTGCTAATCATCATCAACCTCAGAAGGAAAAGGTTCTGGTCCTAGTTCTGATCCTAATTGAGTTTACCTGAACAAATCATCCAGCATCTATGATTCTGTTTCTTACCTGGAAAACAAAATGAGGCACTTTGACTAGAAAATCTTCAAATTCTCTTTTAACTCTAAAACTCAATCTTTAATATGCAAATGTAACTGATTTAGGCACATTAAAGTATATAAGCACATGGATGTTACTAAACAGAAACAGGTCTTATCTATTCATTAAAACAGAAATCCAATAGGATTTCTAAATGGAAATATTTTGAACAACAAAATTACATCTCTTTACAGGGAAATCAATAGACCATTTTTTATCAAATACAGTTGGCCACCTTCTTTCTCTACATTTCATTTTTGTCCAGATTAGGAAGTGTACCCCTTGTGTAACTGAATATATTCATATAAAGTTGTTTTAATTCAGATCTTTGAGTCATGGGGCCCCAGCATGTTTTTCATCCTGTTTTTCATCCCTAAGTTATTCAAATGTAAAGCTGTGACTGAGAAACATCAATTTAAAGTGAAATAAAGCTGTTGGGATATTATCAAAATAAAATGAACTAACAGGCCAACTGTTGAATCTCTCTCATGTTGAAAAGGACTTTAGATTTTTAATAACCTGAACCTGTGATAACATACTTAGGTAACTAGATATGGGACATTACACTGGGCATATTCAGATGCTATCAGCATTGATAAGGTTCAGAGTCCTCCCCTTTTTGTAAGGGGACATTGGCAAAGAGCAAGCAGTATGAAGCTGGTTTTGCAACCCAAGAGGCCAAAGCTGGTGCAGGGATGCTACAGAAGGATGTTGCTAGGAGAGAACTAGGCTAGGTATCAAGGGAAGAGCTAAGGACATTATGATCTTTTAAAAATTTCAAAGGACAAAAAGCAAAGATGAAATCAAGGTTATGTAGCTGAAATAACACAGAAGCAAACAGAAGGAGACAAGGAGCCTGGCAGACAAGCTCCAGGTGAGCTGAAGTGGCATCTTGCCACACTTGCCTCTGTGGCCAATGGATGTGTGATACCTGGTGGTCAGGCTTGGCTGATGTGAAGAGCAGACATAGATGCTGAATCATCTCTCCCACTGCTTCAACCAACAATGCAAAAAAAGAAGACAAAAAGGAGAGGAGAGGAAGATGACGGTGGAGAAGAGCAGTGTGAGGGAGAATACTGTAACATGGGGGAAAGGGCTGAGAGTCAGCACTCCTGACGTTGGCACACCTGCCACCACTTACCAGCTCCACCTGAGTCTCTGCACCTGGGAACTAGGCATTTTAGCCCAGATCTTCAGTGAGGCTCTCGCTAGCTCTTAAATTTGTATGACCTAGTTAAAAACAGCGGAGAAGGCAATGGCAACCCACTCCAGTACTCTTGCCTGGAAAATCCCACGGACGGAGGGGCCTAGTGGGCTGCAGTCCATGGGGTTGCTAGGAGACGGACATGACTGAGCAACTTCACTTTCACTTTTCATTTTCATGCATTGGAGAGGGAAATGGCAACCCACTCCAGTGTTCTTGTCTGGAGAATCCCAGGGACGGGGGAGCCTGGTGGGCTGCTGTCTATGGGGTCGCACAGAGTTGGACACGACTGAAGCAACTTAGCAGCAGCAGCAGCAGTTAAAAACAGAGTCTAAAATTCGTTAAGACTCCATTAAAACAATCAGTGAAAGATTCATAATCTGACTTTATTACTCAAGCAGCAGGATTTTAGTTTGACTCCTTAACACTTTGGCAATTGGTTGTCCATGGGCCCTTGATAAGAATTCCTGATTGCTTTCTAACAGGGTGGATCTCAGGACTGTGTTAGAAGCAAAAGGCAAACAGATGGGTGGGCTGCTCTAAACAGCTCTAGTTGCACTTTTTTTCCTTTTCTTTTTTCAAATGAGAAGTTAGTCTTCCCCAAATCCCAATGCTCCACTCCCTAATTTGGAGATGAACCAGATGATTTCACTGGTCTTTCCCTTCTCTGGTTTCTGTGACTCATCAACTATAGCAACCAGGGTGGGGTTAAAATAAACAATGCTAATGCTCAGGTTATGCTGTAGCTCAAAAGGAAGGAATCTGAGAAAAACTCTTAAGATAGTCAAAGAATGAAAAAAAAAAATAGGACTCATAAATACTCCTAACTCATTCATCTTTCCCAGGAGGTCATCCTATATCCAGTGCCCCCATTTTTCTTCTTTAATTAACAACTACATGAATGTTTTGTTTATTGATGTGTATATTTTTCTATGAAAACTGGTAAAATGGTTAATGTAGTACAGAGAGAAGCCTACTTGACTGTGATCACTCACATCCCCGAAAAAGCTCTAGAATCTGACTATAGAAATCAAGGCAAATTCATTCCATTTAACCAACATGAAGTACCCACTATATGCCAGGTACTAACTAGGGCAAGACTGTATATAGCAGAGGCATGACAGGAAAAAACACAATAACTCCAATTTCAAGATCTGGTGGAGGTAAATGAGTAATTGTAATTTCACAAATGTATCAGAAATGAAATCAAAGTGCTAGGGAAGCCCAGGAGCAGTTAACCTTAGAGAAAGGAAGTGAGATAGTCCTCTTGACCAATGCATTCAAGGTTACTCATAGCTATTAATACTTGAAGTCACTGTGAAATCATAAAAGAGGAAATGTATACCAATGTATACCAAAGTATTCCATATCCATGTGAAGGATCATAGTAGAGAGACATAGCTGTTAATTCTTTAAAAAATCATTCCATTACAAAAAAAGGTACAGAGGATTAGCCCCTGGAGAAGATGTGTCTACTTATTTAATGCCACTATTGTGAAAACTGTGGAAATATTTTTGAAAATTCTTCACTTAAGTATTTCCCTCAGAGCCCAAGGCAAATCCTGGTCACCTGAGAGAAGTTTTCAGGAACAGCTAAGGTCACTTTGAGACAAGGCCCATGACTCAGAGAGTAAAGGAGAGCAGAAGATACTGCCAACAGGGGTTAAAAACACATGAAGGGGTGATCAGGTCCTTGTTTGATCACATTGTTCAATGGATGAGTAGAATCTTTTTTTTTCTTTTTCTTCTAGTTTTAAGGAAATTGATTGTTCTGAGGTCTGAAGTCAGCCCAATGAGGTTTTCAGAGTTTTTGAGATACTAAATATTGACAGTTATGTAATGCTATTTAAAAGTGGTTTTTTGTTTTTTTTTTTTTTTTGGTGAAAATGTCCAAAAATATAGTGGACTGAAATGGATTCTTCAATAATGACATAAATGAAGATTGAGGTATTTATATACCAACAAAAATTCTCAAAAACCCGATACTCCCATGGGCAAGGGAATGGTCAGGTTTGCTGCGGTTTTCAATGAATGACATCAGCTTCCTGTAAGTCTCCATCAAAATGAATTCAGTTAATGCTGTTAATTTCTTTTCCCTTCCAGAGCCTGTGGTTTTCATGTGGGCATTCTGGAGAGCTGTAGCAAACTTAAGACGAAAACCCAGACAGCTGAAGAGGAAAAGCATACGGCACAGAGTTAGTGGATAGAGATTAGCCCAGAGACCTCCACCAGTCAGTCCTTACAAAGGTTGACCACTCGCCTGGAGCTGCAATTATTCATCCTTCATAAACAGAGATCATTTCTCAGAATTGTTAACATTGCTTCTGTTAGTCTTTAAACAAAGCAGTCTGTTTATAAGTTAGGAACATTTTAAAAAAGTCATTCACCTTGTACTGTTTAAGAAAAAAATGAAGTCTGCACATACTCGATACCAAACTGAAAAGGAATGGAGAGGAGATGGAGCCATAGCCTGAGACCCACATGGGTTTTTAACTGGCTAAGTTCAATTTTCTCTTTCAAGGCTGTAGTAGCCATTTAAAATATTTAAACATTAATATAAATATCACACAAACATTAAAACGTTCTGGGGAGGAGGTCATGCCATTACTTAAACAAATGCTCAAGTCTCTGAGGGAGGGCAACTTGAGTTTCAGTTTGGGCTCAGCTGCTGGGCTCACTTTTCTTTTTTGCTTTTCTAGACACCAGAGTCCAAGCATTAAAAGGTAAGAAGAGTCCAAAGAGATAAAAGTAACATGTAAAGAGTTAACCATTCTTTTTTAAGTGACCTTCTTGGGAGGATACCAACTCCCACCCCCCCACTCCCCAGATTTAGAATCCACTTCCAAATGATACAACTGGAAATTTAATTTCCCAAAAAACAACTTTTGCAAAGGAACCTTTATCCCATTTAGTATAGCTTTGAGCTCTAGAGGAAGGAGAGCCATTTGACTTACCTTGCATGAGGATCTGTAGTACTGATTACCACCAGTTGTGATATGTCCAACTCCAGTAGACTTAAGATCTGCGTTGTCTATATCATTGGCTTGGCCCCATCGTTACATATGTGGTGGTAGGCGTATTTGGTACCACAGAAACAAAGGTGAACAGATTGCCAGTAAGACTGATCACTATAGCCTCAAATTTAGGCTGAAAAAATAACCTCCCTTGATTTCTCTGCCCTCAGATTGCCCTAGTTTCCTTTCTGCCTCCCAATCTAGCTGACATATTTCAGCCAGTTTCCATTATAGAAGTTAAATCACATGGCCCACCTCTACTGTCAGCCTCATTAAAAAGCTTTTGATTATTCCCCATCTCAAGACAATGGCTTCTGTCTCTAAGAAAGCATGTGGGGCTTTTTATTGACAACTGCTCCCCAACACACTTTCCTAGGTATCTTTTGGTTCCTTCCCCATAAATACCCAAGGCCAGGTCTTAGGCACCCTGGAAGGCCTGCCATTCCAACAAGCAGTGCATGTTTCTACCTCTGCAGCATGGATTTTACTGTCCCTCAGCTGAAATTCCCCTTCCCATCTGACAAACTCCTTTCAAACTTCAGCTCAAACGATACCTCTCATTGATGTGATCTGACAATACTTCACATTTATACAGTGACTTACAGTTTAAAAACAACTTTTATATACATATATATGTATTGTTTATTGGAAGGCCACTAGAGCCTGTAGAATATGATGGGAAGGCATCAAATTCTGGATTTCACAGATGAAGACACAGGGTCAAAAGGGGAGAGATACTGCCTTAGCAAACGGTACAGTTGAGACTCAGTGCTCTCTGCTTCCCACTCATCGCTTGCTTCTTCCAACAAACTCTGGACTGGTTACTTCTAAGATGCAGCTTCTCAGACCTCTCCAAGTTACAGCTGACAATTCCCCAACTGCTGGATGTGAATTAACTTTAGCAGGGGCTCCTGAGAGGTGGAAGGCTTGGCTGACAGCAAGCTCAGCACTCCTTGATATGCAAAATGACATTTTGGCCTTAGGCACTTAGTAAGTTACACAATCCTTGCTCCTTAGGAGTAAAAGTTTTCAGGCACTAGAGTGTAGCATTAAAAAAAAGCCAAACTGAATTAGGAACTGACCTACCACTTTATTAGCTTCCCAACATGCACACATAGAGAGACATTCAAGCCTGATGCACTGTGATTTCTGTCTCCCTTATCCTCTTCCTGAACTCAAAATAACTCATTGTGCAATTCTATGAGGTTGCATGTCGGAATTGGACAGAGATTACTTCCCGCTGCCCACTGTGGCACTCGGGAAACTATAACTTGCATCACTTTTGGTGGGGCAGAGAGCAGATATACTTGAGAAATGTATTCAATTATTTATTTTTCACATTAGTAAAACTGCTGTTTGCATATTGTTGGAACCCAAGACTAGTTAAAAATAAAAAACAAACTCCATAAAATACATTCCATTTCTTATTTGTATAGAAATTGTTTACTTTCTCATTCAATTAAACAAAGATTGTAATCACTTTATTTTGGACTCATTTCTCACTTTCAGTTGGAAACTTCAGGAATAAATTTAAATATTGTCTCATGGAAGATTATGCAGTCAGTAAGACTGTTCCTGGACACAACATGCTATTTATTCGGAGTCTCATCTAACAGGTTAAAATAAAAGAAACCTTACTGTTTAGTGTCTGCAGTCTAAGTTCGGTAGAAGTTTGCTGAAAGGCCAGTTTGCAGAGTGGGGAGGAACTGAGTTTACTTGACGTTGGAGAACATCCCTGCAGCTGGAGTGGCTTCCAGAGTTGTGTAGAGTAGGTTTCTTTTCAGCATGCCAGTGACTTGTACATGGGTGGATATGGGTATCTCTGTGATAAGCTTTTTTTTTTTTTCTGTCACAGAAAGAATCACAGGTTACATATTCATGGCCAAACAAGTTTTGGGTGCTAGAAAGAATGTTTTTAAGAGGTATTAAATATTGTATCTTCCAACTATTAAATTTAACCTGAATTTGAACTTACCTTGTTGCTCTTAAATGAGATATAGTAACATTAAATGAGTATTATAAAACTGTATCCAAAACATGGAACTTCAGTCTTTTTTGAGACGTGATTGGTATGGCAGAATTTTTATTTTTTATTTAACAAAATTAAAAAAAAAAATTTCTTTATTTTTTGGGGGGGTGGGGGTGGGGGTGGGCCTCATGGGATCTTAGTTCCACAACCAGAGATCAAACTCTGGCTCTCAGCAGTGAAAGTGTAGAGTTCTAACCACTGGTCTGCCAGGGAATTCCCTAAATACAAGTTTTTAAACTTCTTTTCTTGCGCAGAGTTCATAGCTGCCCATAGACTTGCCCTTGTGAGTAAAGGATCTAAGACTGAGTTACAGACAATTTAGCTGGTGGCTCACACGGTAAAGTGTCTGTCCGCAATGCAGGAGACCTGGGTTCAGTCCCTGGGTTGGGAAGATCCCCTGGAGAAGGAAATGGCAACCCACTCTAGTATTCTTACTTGGAAAATCCCGTGGACAGAGGATCCTGGTAGGTTACTGTCCATGGGGTCGCCAAGAGTCAGACATGATTGAGCGACTTCACTTTAGCTACATGCTGGAATATGGGGAAGCTCTTATCAGCACAATTTAGTAGGTGTCGATGGTGCATCTGGAGGCTGGCTAGTCCTGAGTTTGGTCTTAGGTTAGACATACTAGTATACAAATGTAATTGTTGCCTCCAAGGAGCATCTGTTTAAGGACTTTTACAAAATACTTGAAAGAGAATAATGTACGTAAACAGCTGAAATTCAAAATCTGTGGTATTATAATAGGCAGAGTAGGAATTTAAAGCAGAAAAATTTTGTTTTTAGGGTGTTCAATTGTAAGGAATTTTCATGTCTGGGACTCTCAAAACATGAGCCCCTAATTCCCTTACCCCTGCCATTTCATTTAGGCACTTCTATTGCCCGATTGATTATTAAATCTAATTAGTCTTTTCCCCTCAGTCTTCATCCTTCTTGATCTTCCTATAATACCTGACACTGGAACAATACATTTTTCATAAACTTTCTCTAATAATCCCAAATTTATAAAGAAGCTGTAGAAATAGTACATATAGCTCCTATACAACTTTCACCAAGACTCCCTGTTAACCTTTCTCTGTTCAAGTCCCTCGAATTTGAGGCTAAGTTGTAGACATGATGTCTCATTACCATATTATACTTCAGTGTCTATTTCCTAAGTACAGGGCATGCTCTGACATAACCACATCGAAGGAAATGAACAAAGATACAACAGTCCTCCAGTGTTTCTCTTTCTTTCATGATCATGACATTTTTTAAGATTACTGACCAATTACTTTACAGACTATGCCTTTGGGTTTCCCTGGTATTTCTTTATAATTTATGTATATTTGGCAAGAACATACCACAAAAATGATGTGTTTTAGGTGCACACCTAGAAATACACATTGCTGATTTGTCTCATTACTGGTGATATCAACTTTAAGCACTTGGTTAAAAGTTTCTGCAAGGTTTACACATTAACTAATAAGCATGATATGCTTATTATTAATAACTATCTGGCAGTGATTCTTTATGATTACTCAAATACTCTCATCTGCTATCAAGTTTTCACCCATTGCACTTAGCATTCTTTGATGGTTTTTAGCTTATTATTATTGTAATGGTTGCAAATTGGTGAGCTAATTCCATCATTCTCTCTAGTATATTGACATTCTACTACAGAATATTCCCTTTTGCCCCATTTTTAATTCATTCATATAAGTATGAACTTGTGAACTACTATTTTACTCAAAGGATTTCAATCTGTTACTATCATTAATTCCTGCTCAAATGTCACCAGACCTGGGAACTCCTTTAAGCTAGCTCCTGTGTTCTCTTGACATGGAACTATCATTCTGTGAGCACATCCACAAGCTGGTGTTCCAGGTTCATCTTCTTTTAATAATGTTATTTTTGGCTGTGTTGTCTTCATTGCTGCATGGGGTTTCTCTAGTTGTAGCGAGCAGGAGCTACTCTCTAGTTGCGGTACACAGGCTTCTCTCATGGAACAGGGGCTCTAGGGTGTCTGGAGTTCAGTAGTTGCAGCATGTGGGCTCTGCAGTTGCAGTTCTTGGGCTTTAGAGCGCAGGCTCAACAGTGGTGGTGCAGTATGTAGAATCTCCTATATTGGTAGGCAGGCTCTTCAACTACTCAACCACCAGGGAAGCCCTCCAGGTTCATTTTATAGTTTCCCTTCCCCATTCTCAGAACTAGTAATTTCTCCAAGGAGCATTAGTTTCCTTTAGTGATGAATGGGACTTAGAAACCAAGGTCTGGATACTGGTGCTAGGTATGTTCATTACTACCAGGGTGCTATTGCTTCTAGACCCTATCAGCAGAATTAGGCAGTATGGATGCATACGTACACAAACACACATCTATTTCATCATCTCTCTGTTAAGTACCATGAATTCATTTCCAATTCCAAATCAATACCACAGGGTTTATTCTTGCTTTCCTCTTTCCCATTATTCTCAGTGTATTTGCTTGCTCAATTAATTTGCTATATAACTAAACTCCCAGCCACTTGACCCAAAAAAAGGGGGAAGTGGAGGAAAGAAAAGAAAAAAGGCCACTTTGGTTCCAGACATGTCCCAGTTTCTTAGTATGTCAGCCCAAAGGGGGGCCCCTAACTTTCCTGTTTCTCTCTCCTAAGTTGCAGACCCACATCTTCAGTCTATAGGTTCTGTAGGATATCACCTGAATCATACTGCCAACATTTGGTTGAAAACATAACTAGTTGTCTTTTCACCCCATCCATATTCTCCCTCTAATATTTTCATAATATAAAATATGAACTCTTTCTCCTTTCTGAATAAACCATTATATTGTAACTCTTACAAACGATATCATCTTGCTCAAAAAGCCTTCAATATCACTTTACTTTATAAATTTATTATTATTATTTTGGTCATGCTGCATAGCTTGTGAGATCTTAGTACTGCCCCTAGCAGTGAAGGTGCAAAGTTCTAACCACTGGACTGCCAGGGAATTCCCTCTTCATTGCTTTTAGAATCAAACTATCTGGGAATGATCGTCAATCCCTTCCACTCAGTTCAGTTCAGTTCAGTCGCTCAGTCGTGTCCGACTCTTTGCGACCCCATGAATCGCAGCACGCCAGGCCTCCCTGTTCATCACCATCTCTCGGAGTTCACTCAGACTCACATCCATCGAGTCAGTGATGCCATCCAGCCATCTCATCCTCAGTCGTCCCCTTCTCCTCCTGCCCCCAATCCCTCCCAGCATCAGAGTCTTTTCCAATGAGTCAACTCTTCGCATGAGGTGGCCAAAGTACTGGAGTTTCAGCTTTAGCATCATTCCTTCCAAAGAAAACTTGCAGTCCAAGGGACTCTCAAGAGTCTTCTCCAACACCACACTTCAAAAGCATCAATTCTTCGGCGATCAGCCTTCTTCACAGTCCAACTCTCACATCCATACATGACCACAGGAAAAACCATAGCCTTGACTAGACGGACCTTAGTCGGCAAAGTAATGTCTCTGCTTTTGAAAATGCTATCTAGGTTGGACATAACTTTTCTTCCAAGGAGTAAGCGTCTTCTAATTTCATGGCTGCAGTCACCATCAGCAGTGATTTTGGAGCCCAAAAAAATAAAGTCTGGCACTGTTTCCACTGTTTCCCCATCTATTTCCCATGAAGTGATGGGACCAGATGCCATGATCTTCGTTTTCTGAATGTTGAGCTTTAAGCCAACTTTTTCACTCTCCTCTTTCACTTTCATCAAGAGGCCTTTTAGCTCCTCTTCACTTTCTGCCATAAGGGTGGTGTCATCTGCATATCTGAGGTTATTGATATTTCTCCCGGCAATCTTGATTCCAGCTTGTGTTTCTTCCAGTCCAGCATTTCTCATGATGTACTCTGCATATAAGTTAAATAAGCAGGGTGACAATATACAGCCTTGACGCACTCCTTTTCCTATTTGGAACCAGTCTGTTGTTCCATGTCCAGTCCTAACTGTTGCTTCCTGACCTGCATACAGATTTCTCAAGAGGCAGGTTAGGTGGTCTGGTATTCCCATCTCTTTCAGAATTTTCCACAGTTTATTGTACCAAGCTTTAACTCAACTTCATCCTCCATTTATCATCCTTTGTTGTTGTTCAGCTGCTAAGTCGTGTCCAACTCTGTCACCCCATGGACTGCAACACACCAGGTGTCCCTGTCCTTCATTTCTTTCAGTTTGCCCAAATTCATGTCCATTGAGTCAGTGAGGCTATCTCACCGTTTCATCCTCTGCTGCCCTCTTCTTGCTTTGCCTTCAATCTTTCCCAGCATCAGGGCCTTTTCCAATGAGTTGGCTGTACGTGAGGTGGCTAAAGTGTTGGAGCTTCAGCATCAGTTCTTCCAATGAATATTATTTAGGGTTGATTTCCTTTAGGATTGACTGGTTTGATCTCTTTGCCGTCCAAGGGACCCTCAAGAATCTTCTCCAACATCACAATTTCAAAGCATCAATTCTTTGGCATTCAGCCTTTTTTATGGTCCAACTCTCACATCCATATATGACTACTGGAAAAACCATAGCTTTGACTATAGGGACTTTTATCATCCTTTACCCTCATGCTTATTAAATGAGCATATTAGCTACTTCCTAAAATCAGTTCTTCTCATAAAAATTTCTCTCATGCTTTAATGCTTTGCTTCCTCTTTATCCACATTAGTATTTTACTTGTTTTTCAAACATAGCTTAAAGGTCATTCCTACCATGAGTTTGCCTTACTTCTAATTATCCCCTTTTCTTACTCCTGTCACTATTGTGCTACTTGAATATCCTTCTCTGTATTACAGCTAATGTGTATACTTATCTCCCCAACTAGGTTAGGAAATTCCCTTAAGGCAGAAACCAGTATTATCATTAAATCTCGAGAGACTGGTATAGTACACCCAAATGATGCTCAAATCTGGACTATCAATTAAAGAGAGGACAAAGTTTTGACACGTGTTAATAAATGCAAGAAGATATAGCTTTATGTGGTAAAAACATGCAGGTAGGGACAAGAAAGGCTAATCTGTGTGTTGGTAAAGCCGGGATGGAGCAGATGTTGCCTTAATGCAGGGTTTGGGAGAGATCTGAGACCCATGGCAATGGTGTGGCACCGCCATACTGGAGTGTGCTTCTTAAAGTTAACATGCACACGCTCTCCTGTGTTGTATACTTTTGAGTAAGCAAAACCTGGGATAGGGAATATGAAAAGATTAACTTTTCCCCTCTAAGAAATGCACATTTTCAAGATAGGGGAAAGAGTGATTCAACTCACTAATCACAGTCTTTAGGTGTCTTCACTTTCAAAACATCAATTAAGTCACACTCATATTCCCTCTTCCCAGCCCCAATTCCTCAGAGGATTAATAAGGTTATACCATGCATGTACAACAATAAAAACCAACCCTTGGTATGTCCTTGCTTGATCACTTCTAGCAGTAGGCTCATATATAGAAAGCAAACATATATGCCAAGGTAACTGAATCTTCCTATTTGTTGAGATAACCTGGAGACCCATCCTAGAAATATATGTCTGGGCCTCGACACTTTGAGTAAGCTTTGCTCAGCAGATCACCCTCAATCTCTCGATAGATGCGTATCTGTCTGTCCTTATGTACTCTGATAAGAAGTTTGGACACTAGCCAAGAGAACACGAGAGTGGAAGTGGAAGGATCAATGAAATGCATAGCCTTTATTTCTACATCGCAATGAGAAGCTCAACAAATCCTGACATAAAATATTCTAAGGCTTGATTAAAAAGTACCTGCATATATCTATAAACATGAAAAACTGTCTTAATATCTCTACCTGCATGTACATCAAGAACTTCAACTTGGGAGCAAAGTATTAAAAAGTGTTCTCTTTCTACCCTAAACATGTGCCTCCTTCTGATATCTTTAAAATGTGCATGGTATCTAAACAGAGAATCCAAAAGAAATGAAAAGAAATAGGTTAACTTTCTTTGTAGTTGCAAAAGTAGATCCAAACAGAACTATTTCCAAGTTTTGCAATAAAGATTTACATTGTTTCCACCTCAGTTTCTTTTTCCTTAGCAATTATAAATCTGACTTCCAAACTGGCCACTTTAATAAAATCCTCCTGTTACTAAAGTTCTATGGTTTTCCTGGGGCCCCATTCATGGTCCATTTTTCATTCATTCTTCTATGTCTTTCTTTTCTCTGATTTCAATCATCACATATACACCAAATCTGTACTTGAGTTTAAAACTCAAATGATCAACTATCTTTGACACTATCTATATCTCAGATTTAATATGTTGGTAATAAGACATTAAAAAAAAAATGTCCTTTCTTTTCTCTCCACCCTAAACCTAATCTTTCTATGTGCCTAAAGTGTTCAATGGCATTGTGGAGGTTTAAAAATAGTTTCACTAAATCTTTCTATACTCCTAGCTTGTGAATTCTCAGTGTGGACTTGGTGACTTATTTCTAACAAGGAAAATACGGCATAATTGACAGTATTTGACTTCTTGGACTGAGCCATAAAATACACTGTGGCTTCCTTCTTGCTCTGTCTTGGACTGCTCACTCTGAGATAAGCCAGTTGCTACGTCATGAGGACACTCAAATAGACCGTGGAGAGGTACATGTGGTGAGGATGAGTTACAGCTGACAACCAGTGAAAGACTGAAGAGGTCCACCATGACCACGGTGAGCTTTCTTGGAAGCAGATGTTCCAGCCCCATGCAAGCCTTCAGACAACTGCAGCCCCAGCCAACAGCTTGATGAGACCCTGAGTCTGAGGCACCCAGGCAAGCTGCATCTGAACTCCTGACCCACAGAAAGTCTGAAATAATTATTTATGGACTTGCCTGGTGGTAGAGTGGATAGGACCACCTGTCAATGCAGGGGACACGGGCTCAATCCCTGGTCTGGGAAGATTCCACATGTCAAGGAGCATCTAAGCCTTTGCACCGCAACTACTGAGCCCGCATGCTGCAACTACTGAAGCCCATGAGCCTAGAGCCTGTGTTCCACAACAAGAGAAGCCACTGCAATGAGAAGCCCATGCACTGCCATAGAGTAGCCCTGGCTCTCTGCAACCAGAGAAAGCCTATGTGCAGCAAAGAAGACCTAGCAGGGCCAAAAATAAATAAATTTTCAAAAAGAGTCTTAAAACATACCTACTCTTTAAAAAAAAATAATTCGCGGCTTTAACTAGCTAAGTTTTGGGCTTTTTTAAAAATTATTTTCAATTGGAAGATAATTGTTTCACAATATTGTGTTGTTTTCTGCCATATATCAACATGAATTAGCCACAGGGATACATTTCCTCTCCGTCTTAAAATTCCCTCCTACTTCCCACCCCATCTCACCCCTCTAGGTGTCACAAAGGAGTGGATTTGATCTCCCTGTGTCATATAGCAAATTCCCACTGGCTATCTATTTTACATATGGTAACATATGTTTCACTGTTACTCTCTCAATTCATCCCATCCTCTCCTTCCCCCACTGTGTCCCTAAGTCTGTTCTTTATATCTGCATCTCCTTTGTTGCCCTGCAATTAGGTTCGTCAGTATCATCTTTCTAGATTTGGGTTAATATAAAGTATTTTTCTCTTTCTGACTTACTTTACTCTGTATAGTAGGCTCTAGGTTCATCCACTTCATTAGAATTGACTTATATATGTTCCTTTTTATAGCTGAATAATATTCCACTGTGTATATGTACCACAGCTTGTCTGTTCATCTGTCAGTGGGCATCTGTTGCTTCTGTGTCCTAGCTAGTGTGGGATAGTAATAGTTTATTATACAGTAATAACAGCACACCCAGCCCAGAATTCGTGGGACACAACTGGTGAAAGGAAATGAACATGTTAAGCAAGCTCTCTTGCTCTAGCCACACTCCTCTTCATACTTTCTAAATAGTGTATTTACAAAGTATCCCATGAGGAACCTGGAAGCCATATTTTACTCCCCCTACCAACTATACCACCAAGTTGTCAGTTTTTTTCTCTTATCACTTGAGCCTGATCCTATTTTTATTATTTTAATTCATTTTTCAATTATTATAACATAACTTTGCAACTTTTCTACTTTCCTACAGTCTTTCCCAGCTCCATTCCATTCTCTACACTAATGCCAACAAGGACTTTTTCAAAATTATACCTGATCATGTTATTTATTTTTATTAAAAATCACTACTAGTTCCCACACTGCAGAGGACAGAATTCAAATGCCATAGCATAGTGCCCCTGTTCCTGTCCTATAGCTTTTTCTCTCATCTCCCATGTTCACAGCCTACACTCTGGCTGGCTTTCATCTCTGCATATGCTGCTTTCTTTCTGTGTGGAAGACCTTTCATTCCTTGTAACTCTTACTTATTTTTAAAGGCTCAGCTCAAGGTTTATCCAGACCTTCTTCCTTAATTATCAGGTCCTGGTTAGATGACTTCCTTACTTTACTTTTTTGGGGTACTTACCACAAAGATCAGTATTGTGTCTTCCACTAGAAGGTTAGCTCATGGGAAGACCAAAATCTATCTTCGATACTGAGATATTCATCTATTCATATATTCAGGTTCTACCTACTGAGTGACTATGTATTATGTATGTTATACACAAGTGAACAAAACAAATATACCCCACCTTGGCATAGCTTGTACTCTATTTAAGAAAAAAGACAGTAATAAGTAAAATAAACAAATATCCTGATATATGAGTAATAATTTTATGAGAATAAACATGGGGACCAATTTTAGGTTGTGTGGCACACAGGTACACTCAAACATTTACTGAATGAAATGTTTATACCTTCACCACAGAGATGTAAGTGGGCCAGGCTCATTATATCCTTGTCAACACTGACTGTTTTTGTTTTTTTAATATCATCTTTGCTCATACTGTCAATGTCACTTTCTTGCTTATACATTCTCAGTACTAAAAATCAATAAAAAGAACACAAGTTCAAATATACATTAGAAAAAAGAAGCTTGATTCAGCACAAGTGGAAAACAAAAACTAGCTTTATATATATTATCAGAGTTACTCTAATAGATGGCTAAGATAATTTTAAAATGATCTCTTATAAGACCACACATTTTATTAAGTAAAAACTAATACTAAAAAAATGAAAAAGCCATGTCTTTCTGGTATTCCGAAGTCTGAAGCAATCATTGCTTAGCTTTTCTAAAAGAGCAAATTACTAGGGAATCCCTGCCTCTCCCCTGATTCACTGCCAAATGACTCACAAGTGGAATATTTCAGGAAATATGGGTATGTGACAAAAGTTAAAAAAAAAAAATCATGACCACTTGAAACAAAGCTCAATATTTTAAAAAGGAAACGGCAGGATGAGGAAACTATACATTAAAATGCATAAGACAATCTCATTAATAACTAGTCATTAATTTAAAATATTATATAACCAACCAAAAAACTCAAAACAAAACTTGGTAGTAAAAAGAATATTTAAATGCTACTTACAACAGCTGAGAAGGTTGCTGGGGCTAATTTCCTATATTAATATAAAATACATAAAAAATTCCAAAAACAAATTTTGCCTTGGATTATAAAGCTTGTATTTTATAAATGATGCACATATTTAGTGCAGATTAAAGAATAGGAATACAAAAGCTAAATTAGTTCATCCCTTCATAAGTACAAAAATAACATTAAACAATCGGCCCTTTCCTAAATTCACCTTCATGGTCCTGAAAATTTTTAATTAAGTAGTATAGATGAGGAAAAAGAGCTTCTGTTTTACCACACATTAGTCTTTCTAGTTGAAATATGAGATTTCTCTGGAAAATACACTCATCTGTTTGTTTTTAGTAGTGTATTTCAACACTTAGCCAGGATTTGTGCCAAGGGACAGAGGCAGTCACAAAACCTGTTACACCACAAGCTTTTTTTTAAACAAACTGATGATTGCCCAACAAAAAACTGGTTAATTTCCTTGTGAATTTTCATAGGCAAAGGGCTTTTTATTTTTCTTTTTGGCTTCTGCAATGGAATTTCACCAGTTTTTAAAGGTATTAACTTCGTAACCTGCAACAAACATCATTTTAGATCAGTATAGAAAAACTGTCAGATGGGTCAGAAATAGGGTTTACGTAAATCAAAATTATCTCTGACAGTAGCAAGATTTAACCTTTTGAGCAAACCCCAATAGACCAGCATTACAACTGAAATGATTAACCTAATGTGTAGTTGTTAAGTCATGTCTGACTCTTTGTGACCCCATGAACTGTAGCCTGCCAGGTTCTCCTGTCCATAGGATTCTCCAGGCAAGAATACTGGAATGGGTTGCTATTTCCTCCTCCAGGATTAATCTAATACATTATAATAAATATTGCTCTTGAAAGAGCAGATTATTTTCCTACTTACAACTTTTTGCTAAAGGTCTAGTATAAAACTATTTTCTTTTCTCTATATTTCCCTGCCACGATAATGCTAAAACATATCTATAGTCTCCTCAAACCTCAGGTGTTAAGGGCATATTAGCCTGTTTGAGTTGGAACACTGCTTCACATAGTCAAAGTGTTTTTTTAAGGCATTCTAAGAACTCTCAAGGACAGTAAAACAAAAATATTCCTGTTGCCTACAGATCTTTCAGGTATATTTTCCCTCAAATTTTTCTAAACTAAATGTTGTGATAATTGGTTTTTCTTTGTTTTCCATGGTACAGTCTTTAAGTTATTTTTCTTTTACTTGAAGCCACTCCTTCATCTTCAACTTGCTGAGCAGGCAGGCTTTTCGTTTCCACGGAAACTGAATTCCTGTGGCTTCGGGTAGGCATTCTTGTTCCACCAGTCTAGGAGAAGAAGCAAAGAACAGGACAGTTTAACATGTTTACAATACAGTCAACTCTACTGTTTACACATGGAATAATTACCCTGCAAATTGTCCTTTATATATTTTTAGCCTCTAGCCACTTAACTGCCTCTAAGCAAGCTTTAATCTGACAGTTTTAAACTATGACATTTTCAAATAACAATCAGGGAAGCAGACAAATCAGGGTAAACTGAGAGAAGTGAAAAGGAAAATCACTCTTTTGTGTTAAATTTGCAAAAGTTTGAAATGTTAAATGAGGAAAGGAAGGAATGACAGACCTTTGGAACAATGTGCTTACAATAACGAAACTGAGTCAGTCAGTGTCAGTCGCTCAGTCGTGTCCGACTCTTTGCGACCCCGTGGACTGTAACGAAACTCAAGGACAGTAGAAAAGAAGAAATGAAAACTAAGAAGGGAGGGAAAGGAACTATAAGAAGGTCAGCGATGGTAAAGACAGAGAAGAAATTATGAATTGGAGAAACAGACAACGAGTAAAAAAAAACACAAGAGTCCAAAGCAGAAGAAAGATACAAAGAATAAATGTGAAAGGAAGAGAAAATAAGACTCCAGTTTGAAATGAAAACTGAAAAATACCCAACAAAAACTGTAGCTAAAATGGCTTAAAATACTTATAACTCATTCTGTCTATTCTTTCACTTGTTCCAACTAATTAACCACATTTATGTATTCTCTTGGCCAAAGTTAACAATGTACAAGAAGTTGTCATTTCTAAAAGGATTCTCTTAATAATAAGAGTGCAGAATTGAAAAATATAAACAACTTTTGTAAACCATAAAACCACTGTAAATTACAAAATAATCCTCAATATCTGCATTCTAGCTATTTCTCCAAAGGAATTTTGGACATTTGCAGATTAATACAGAAAAAAAAAAAAAAAAACAAAAAAAATCCACATGATATACAAGTGACAGATGTTGTGGAGTGAAATATTGAGAAGAATAGAGGAATCAATAATTTTGACTCAAAGACTTTTGGCAGCAGGGAAGGAAAAGTCGGATTCACTCACAGAGAAGAAAAGTTTTCCTTCAACTAAACTCGAACTGGAACTTCTTACATGATATAAAGAATGGGCTACATGTAAACAGTATCTCTAACCATGGTTTTACAAAACTTTCTGAGAAATATCATTCAACTGTTATTTCTAGGAAGAATGCTATAAAGAGTATAACATTAATTATAACTAAAATAGAGTTATAAAAAATACTTAGCATTAAAACACAATTTACTTAACATTTTATTGTACTTTTAATAAGGCACTGCAGTCACTAATTACTAACATTTGCTTTTATATTTTTCCATATCCTACTTATCAATTTTTAATTGCATCACCATAATTTTATTCTATGTATTCTTCTGGAAATTGCCTCAAATATTTAATGAAATAAAAAAGTATACATAAAAACTGCAAAAAAATTATAACTCTGCTTTTCATAGGAACATAGGGATTTAACTATGTGGTTGCCTTGCTCATGCCCTCACTGGGCAGGCTAATAGAATTTTCTTTAGTTGACTATAAACCTTGCAAAAAACAGAATGTTCTGCTAAAATGACTGGGTTCACAAGAGCATACAACTTTACCTATCCTTTCAATAAACATTGTTTTTAGAATGGTGTTGTGATTAACATGGCAAATATGGACATCAGGTTGAAATGCATAGTTAGTGAAATAGATTAATAATAACCTAGTGGAACATTTTATTTCAGAAAAGATCCTACCTTTTGTTGTGCTGTAGGACCCAGTGACTTAGGTGGAAAAGTACAAGGTATTCTTCCATGATGGATATGATATGGCAATAAGAGACTTGGATCTAAAGGGACCCAGGGAACTGAGAGGCTGGAAGGCACACCAGGAAGGCTGCAATGTGTTTTATGCAAATTGTACGCTGTCCTAGTAACTTTTCCATCAGAGGTTTTGTAGATCAAGAGCGAAGAATCTTCTGCAGCGTGAGACAACAAGTAGGAACCCTCCTGCAAACTAAATTCACACAGTAAAACTCAACTGACTGATTCACTGTGTCAATTTCAATAGCACTTTCTTAATCATGATCTATTAATAAAATAAAAAAAAACAATTAGGGGAATGGGACATCATCTCTAAAAACACTTTGATCATCAAATAAGATTTAAGAATCTTCTAATCTATTTTCATGCCTTTTCAGCAACTAGTTTTAGTTCTTATTCCAAGTTCAGGATATATAATTATTTTCTTTTCATTGTTATGTCAGTCAATTTGGAAGTTTTCAATAATTTAATACGAAACAAATAGTCTCCCTAATTCTCTAATTTCTGGACAACACATAACGAAAAGTACACAGACATTATGAGTATGTAAGAACATATATATACCATTTCTATACACAACATTAAACAAGCACTGTACCTACTTTCTGTCTTCTAATAGGTGAACAGAGATAGAAAGGTGAATGTGACACACTACACTGAAAAGTTTAAAACAAAGCGGCAGAAACAGTTAATAGAACAATCACACTAAGAGAGGCCCTGACATTCAGAAACGAAGATCATGGCATCCGGTCCCATCTCTTCATGGGAAATAGATGGGGAAACAGTGGAAACAGTGTCAGACTTTATTTGGGGGCACCAAAATCACTGCAGATGGTGACTGCAGCCATGAAATTAAAAGACGCTTACTCCTTGGAAGAAAAATTATGACCAACCTAGATAGCATATTCAAAAGCAGAGACATTACTTGGCCAACAAAGGTCTGTCTAGTCAAGGCTATGGTTTTTCCTGTGGTCATGTATGGATGTGAGAGTTGGACTGTGAAGAAGGCTGAGTGCCGAAGAATTGATGCTTTTGAACTGTGGTGTTGGAGAAGACTCAGGGGGCAGGAGGAGAAGGGGACGACCGAGGATGAGATGGCTGGATGGCATCACGGACTCGATGGACGTGAGTCTGAGTGAACTCTGGGAGTTGGTGATGGACAGGGAGGCCTGGCGTGCTGCGATTCATGGGGTCGCAAAGAGATGGACACGACTGAATGACTGAACTGAGCTGAAACAGTTAATAGGTACTGAATGCTTATCATGAACTAACTGTTGCACTGTTTATGTCCTTTTTGTCATTAAATCCTACACAACAAATCCTGAAGGGATAAAATTATTAACTCCATATTAGAGACAAACAAAAATTAGAGATGTTAAGTAATTTGCCCAAGTTCTGAGTGCAGGACCTGTATATAAACCCAGGCAATCAAACACCAAAAAAAAACCATAGCCTTAATTATGATCCTCTACTATCACTAAGTTCTGTCAAATCTCCATTAAACCCTTTCTCTTTAGAAAGCTTTAAGGAATTCAGTGTACCAACATGAAGAGGTAAAAGGATATGATTGACATCTTGTGTGTTCCTTTTTTGTTGTTGTTTTTACACTCTTCTAGTGCAAAGGTACTATGGGGGATATAAGTTCTTCCTCACAATCTATCATTAAAAACAAGGATTAATCATACTTATGTCATTCTTCTCTAGAATTTGTGAACGTTACCCATCAATGGCTTGTAAATGTGATTAAGACACAATGTAACAACAAAAGCAAAAATGTGAACGATGTTACTTTAGAGATGGAATAAGGGACTACAATCTAAGAAATATAGGTATTTTTCCAAAGAAGGCATGCAGATGGCCAATACCATTAATCATCAGGGAAATGCAAATCAAAACCACAATGATATACCACCTCACTCCTGTCAGAATGGCTATCACCAATAAGACAATAAAATAAATAAGCGTTGGCAAGGATGTGGAGAAAAAGGAATCCTTGTACACTACTGGTGGGATTATAAATTAGTGCAGCCACTATGGGAAATAGTACGGAGGTACCTCAAAAAATTGAAAATTGAGCTGTCATATGATCCAGCAATTCTACTCGGGTATTCATCATATATCAAAAAGATAAATAAACACCAATGTTCACTGCAGTATTATTTATAAGAGCCAAGATACAGAAGCAAGTTAAGTGTCTACTGAGGAACAGATACATAAGATGTGATAAAAGTACAATGGAATACTACTCAGTCATAAAAAATGAAATCTTGCATTTGCAGCAACATGGCTGTTTCTAGAAGGTATTGTGCCAAGTGAAATAGGCTGGAGAAAGACAAATACCATATGACCTTATGTATATATGGAATCTGAAAAGCAAAAGAAACAAAATTAAGATAGACTTACAGATACATAAACAAAGGGGTGGTTGCTGACTGGGGGTAGTATGTGTGTGGAAAAACAGGCACAGGGGGTTTAGGAGGTACAAACCTCCAATTATAAATAAGTCACAAGGATGTAACACACAGCATAAAGAAGATAATAAATACTATTGTAACAACTTGTATGGAGATATATGGTTATTAGACTTATTGCAATCACTTCATAATGTATGCAAATATCAAATCACTATCTAGTATACCTGAAATTAACATAATATTGTACACTAACTATATTTCAATTAAAAAAGAAAAGAAATACATGCAGCCACTAGAAGCTGAAAATTAGGCAAGGAAATAACTGCCTCCTAAGAGCCTCCAGAAGGAGCCAGCCCTGCTGACAGAAGTTTAGTCCAGTGAAGAGAATTTCAGATCTTTGAGCTCCAGGACTATAAGAGAATAAATTTGTGTTGTCTGAAGCCATTAAGTTTGTGATAATTTGTTACATTTGGAAGCCATTATAATAGCTATACAGAAAAAAATGTTTATCTGTAAGCCCAGTAAAGCCAGATGCTATTATATTTCCTTCTTCTTTATATTTTCACAATTCCACTTTGACACAACAGAATAAATTTTGTATTTCTAGGTTATTTTCGGTCTATTCCTAACAAGATGTATTCAAAGTTTTTTCACCCAAGAAAATTAGACATATCAATGAAAAACACCTCCAGAGTACTTACCTACTTAATTTTCTTAGAATGTGTTGGAGGATGTTAAATAAACTTGAAATCCTATTAAACAGAAGAAATCCAAATAAAATTAAGGAACAAAAAC